>JASTWO010000372.1:0-164732 GCA_030770215.1 Temnothorax americanus
TCGCAAAATGTAACGCCACGACGCTGCCCTCCGGTGCACGCTCTCGTCCGGGATAACGTTATAATATCGCGACGCGTGCGGTCCCTTGAGACCGCGTATCGAACGGCGATCGACAGCGAGAGCGAAGGGCCTCGGGATGGTATCGTGGCCGCGGAATTGAGGTAAAGACGCGATTGCGAGCCTCTGGAGATCGCGATAGATTCGTGGCGAGGTCGGTTACGGCGTGTCCGTTTCGCCTAATGTCCGCGTTCGTGGTTGGGCCTCGCGCCTCCCGTATTCCCGGCGTATCAAATTACTAAACATCGCTCTGGCGGCGTTTCGCGTGCGTCGGCACACCCGTCGCGTTAATCGGTCGTGTGATCGCGTGTTATTATTGCTCGCGGTAATCCCGCACATGTTCCTCGCGCTTCTTCCCGTGTTTCGCGTTACGCCGATTGTCTCAGCGTCCCGTTTCGCGTGCGAAAATTGCTGAGGACAGATCGTCGCTACCCGAATGACTGGCGCTACCTTGGGTCATTTCTCGCGTTAGGTTAAGTCTGTATTTTCGCGTTTGTTATAATATTCCGCGTCTCCTTGCTATCGCGCCGAAATTGATCTCGCGTTATTGTGTTGCGTTCGGTTCTCATTACGTTGGGACGTGGCTTACGCCACGATTCATACTTGCGTTAGGCTTAAGATAATTGGTGACAGAATTCTCGCACGACTCCCGGTGTTGCGTTCACGCGCTCTGAGCGGGAGGTATCGCCCTTTCGCGACCTTTCCTGCGAGGTCATACTTTCGAATTCCGTGATTATTTCGCATTCACGGTTGATCTTCTATATTAATTGTAAGTTTGTCATACTGTATCTCTCCGCGCCTTCCGCGCGTTTATTAGACGATCACGCCGCGCTTCGTCATTCTGGCGTCCACGCGATTAATAATTCTTTTATTTCCTTTCTGGCGCTCGCGCGACTGAGGATATGATTGTCTGACCGACTGAATAAATGTTATTTCTCTTTCTGTTAATTGCTTGAGTCGTGTCCTTCCTTATGGCGTGTCACCCCGCCGAAGATTGCGCCGCCCTTCATCACCCTCGCCCCAGCCCTTAGGACGAGCTAGCCGATTCCTCGCACATCCGCACGTCTCGCTTGGCGTCTCGTGTTGGTTCTCTTTCGCGATTTCGCGGACGCGCGTTGACGCGTCTGGCGCCCAACGTTAAATTCGTTTCGCGAAGTGCCGGAGGTGCGAGGGAATCGTCGGAGAGGTCCGTCATCCCGCTCTCCTTACTCCTTTTGATCCGACACACGTCCCGGAGCGGTCCGGGAGTGAAAAAGTCGTGACAGTAGGCATATAATATTAGAGAGTATTCTATATAAAAAAAAAATTATCAGAAAAAAGTAACGCAATTAGTGTGACGATTACGTTAATTATATTAAATAATGGTTCCAATTTACCCTTCAGAAACAAGAACGGAAATGATAATGCATTACTTTTATAAAATAAACATCCCAGCTTTGACTTTTTAACTTAATTCAGGTTTCAGTAAAAAAAACACTTATCAAGAGTTAAACTGTAAGCCTCTCACTTAGGCGAAATGTAAAAGCTTTATTGTATGCTCGTTGCTACCCAGGACAAGCACTGTTGCCCGGTTATGATATTTCGATAAATGTCAGAGTTATAAGCTAAAATAATGAATTACATAATTTCATTTAAGATATAGACTTAATTCAGTATTAAAATCAAATGTTGAAGTTTTTGAATGCCTCGGCAAAAAGAAAAAGTGAAACAAAGATTATTTAAAGACGTCTCCTATTGGGAAAAACTCACTGGCACTCAGTGTCTCAATTTTCGAGTTTTTCAGAAACATGTTCACTAATTCTACCAATAAAATACCTACGCTTTAAGCACTCAGTGCTGCCAGTGCCAGTGAGTTTTTTCCAATGGAAAACGCTATAAGAAACCATATCCGACACTACAAATTGTTTGCCTCCCCCCCTTTCTCTCTCTCTCTCTCTCTCTCTCTCTCTCTCTCTCTCTCTCTCTCTCTCTCTCTCTCTCTCTCTCTCTCTCTCTCTCCCCTCTCCTTCCTCTTCCCTTTTTTTATCTTTCCTTCTCTGTCTATCTGTCTATCTATTTATGTACGAGTACGTATATTATAGTGTTTAAATCTCGCGCTTTATAATCAGTTTAATTTTGTAACATTGTTTCGAAATCGTCAATGTGCGACGATTTGAAATAAGTGCCGTAACGCCGGCTCAGACGTCGCGAGCGCGATCGGGGAGAGCGGGACGGTCGGCGAGCGCGGCAACGGTCAAGCACCGGCCCTAGCAACGGTTGTTTATTCGTCATTTTCTTCTTGAGTTGCCTGATCAATTTCGTTCTCGCGAGTTTCTTTGGAATCAACATCAAAAAAAGAGTGAGGTAATACTGATTGAGTGCGTGTGACGCTGATTGTGCTGTTCGCATCCCGGAGCGAGGAGACGCTTTTGGAATCATCGAGCGGAGGACGGAGTTTCGACGGAGCCGTGGCGAGGATCGACGAAGCCGGACGGGACGTTCTCTGATGCCCCGACTTTTCCATCCTGCCTAATCACTCCCAACTGATGTGACATGGAGACGCCCGAGAGTTCTAGCATCGTTGCTTCCGACCTCGAGAGGAGCCTCAGGTTTGATTTGCTCGATCCGATTGCTGCGGTGATTCGAGTCATTCGAGTGACGCTTATGTGGCGGTCCCGCAATTATTTACCGCGCGGCTACGTGGTCGATGTGGTGCTAAATATCCGCGCGTACGATCTCAGTTTCTTCTCATTGCGCGTATCCGTAATTGGTTGTGATTTTGTTCATTCGAATTATTAATCGCGGTATTATGTGCAATGCTAGTGCGGTAATTTTCGCCATTTTTTCGTTACGCGTTTGCGTGAAGTGTTCGACATTGCTTTATCTCTCGATACGATATCCGCGTTGTAATGTTCAATTTCGTTTACGAGTGACCCGGTATGTTCCCTATGCGTACGTGCGTTGTTACTTTTCGACATGTTTCAATGCGAGCGACTCCGGTATTTTTCATTGCGTGAAGTTCACCATATTCGAGTATTTTCATATGCGAACGAACGTGAGTTAATTATCTCTTGCGAATGTTACATGTTTATCCCGGCACTGTTCACGGTAATTCGAGATTCTTAGCGTATGTTGACGAGAAGATTGTGAGAAGATCAGAGATTCGCTACAAACGAGATATCCACAGATTCACACGGGCAACACGATGTTGCGAGATTGCCGCGAGGGCTTTGCGATGCAATGCGTGGCAACACGATATTGCGAGATTACCGCGAGGGCTTTGCGATTAACACGAAGTTGATGCAAATTTGATGAAACTTGCAGGAGTTGTTGACTATTAGAAGACATGTTCGTACCATAAAGGATTTTGTACGGAAACAAATAGGAACGGAGAAATTGGCGTCAAAAATTCAAAATTTGGTAAATGTCTACAATTAGGGCCCCAACGAGAAATTAATTGAAAAGAGGTAAATTCTATGTATTTTTGCTCCTCGAATCCAAAACTGTTGATAAAATTTGGGGGTCGCTTGTATTTTTTAAGATATCGTTAAGAAAATGAGAATCATGAAATATATCAAAGTACATGTATGGGCTTTGCTCTCCCCCCCGCACCCCCCCCACCCAATTGTGTGAATAAACCTACAAGTGTGGGCGGGGGGCTCCGCCCCCTCCCGCACCCCGCCCCCATTCGTGCCCAAAAAAAACTTTAAACAGTTAAATACTTTTAAAGCGCGTCATCTAACCTATGTAGTGTTTTTTTCTCATTTTCTTAACGATATCTTAAAAAAATACAAGCGACCCTCAAATTTTATCAACAGTTTTGGATTCGAGGAGCAAAAATACATAAAATTTACCTTTTTTCAATTGATTTCTCGTTAGGGCCCTAATTGTAGACATTTACCAAATTTTGATTTTTTGATGCCAATTTCTCCGTTCCTATTTGTTTCCGTACAAAATCCTTTATGGTATGAACATGTCCTCTAATAGTCAACAACTCCTGCAAGTTTCATCAAATTCGGAGGTAGAGGCTATTCGGAAGTTGAGCCTAAAAATGAAGTAAAATAAACTTGCGACTATAGTTATTTAATAATTAGTAAGAAATGTAACATAATAGCCACATGTTTTAACATTGTGAGACTTTCGTGTTATTGTACGTATACCGAATGTTGTAAATGTAATTTCATGTCAAAAAGAAATATTGTATATTGTATAATTTTATTGTATATCAAATCAACTTTGTAATGTAACTCTTTTATAATGTTTTACATTATTGTAAAGTAAATTGTAAGAGAAATAAAATAAATAATAGAAATGTGGAAAAACCGTATTGTAAATAAAACAGAACCGCCGATCGCGGAATTGGCGGGGCGGTGGAGGGCCTCTATACGTTGACCTGTTTCTAGCGGATGTTAGTTAAAACCTAAGATAAGAACTAATATTTAATTTATAACTAAGAAAATGCATTTAATCGCAATGACATTCGGTATAAGCAGGACGGCCTTTAAAAATATTGCTTATATCTTTTCTTCGATACTATAGTACCGTAAATAAAATTAATTTGTTATAGGTACATATAACACTACTACATTTGCAGATGTAGCACGGACGCGCACTAAAATGATGTTTTGTCGGAAAATAAACGTGGCTACAAACATAGTACCAATTTCGAAAATAGATATACTGGCGATAGTGTACAGGGGCTTTCGACGGTCCCACGAAAAAGGCCGGAATGGCCTTTCTCAGACTTCTTTCTGGTATTACTCATTTCTTATTTATTTCATATTTTTATTACTAAATATTGCTTATATTAAGTAATAATATGAAATATTGATGAGGTATGATTTATATAGGCGACTGGTATGCATTCGGCAATTCTCCCTTATTTTTATCAGTGTAGAGGCCCTCCCCTGGCAGCCAATCAGAACGTGCCATTTTAGGGATAGCTTATTGATAGAGAGAACCCGGCAAAATCGGCAAGAGGCGACCCATCAAATGACGTCATGTGGTCACCCCAAAAGTGGCGCGTTCTGATTGGCTGTAATAATGTCTTTATTTTATCAGAGGTAGGGAGAGCGCTATATACATATAAATATCAGCATCGAGACTGCGGAGCTATCATTATCTTTTAGGTTCTCAAAGAATACAGGACACAGATCAAGAGCAATGGAAGCCTTTAGGAGAATTGTTTCATATTTTGATGTATTTATACAAAAGAAATTGGATATCATTAAACAGCTGCCTCTTGAAATATCCAACATGATTTTTGGCATGTTGGACAACCGATCTCTCCGGTCAGTTTCAACAGTGTTTGAAGCATGGGAAACGATATCTATGGATGAACGGAGACGCAGGCACCGTCTTGCAAAATTAAATGTAAAACCTGTAAAACGGATATTTGTAAAATACAATAAAATTCTGACGTTCAAATTCACAGGGCTGTTAAGGTAGATTCGAATCGATCTCGCCGATTACGAACACGCACCTCCTTTAGAGATAAAAGAAGTAATTTGCGCTTTTTTGAATACAGAGATGTAATGAAAAATAAATGTAAATAGCATGTAGTAGCATTAATAATAATAAAGTAGTAGTAATAATGGCGGATAGAACTAATTGTAAGTTCATTCTTAACATCATCTAGTTTTAAAAAGTTCCTCTGTAACTCTCGTTGGTTTTCGAGTCTGAGTTGTCAACTCGATGTTCTGCACTAGACCTATAAAAGCATCTTTTCACGAAGACCATCTATAGATGGAACGTAACTATAATGATAATTTAACCATATTCGACGCTGCGAGAATCTATGTATGTATACTTGCTATAAAAGTTACGAATAATTTCTAATAACAGAATATGAAATTATACATATGTATATTTGTATATTTGACGCTCATTACCGATAGGTAAAATTTAAGTTTATACCACTTTTTTGTGTAACATATTGTACCTTTTTGTATAGATATACCTGCCTACAGATAAAGATATGTTAGTAAAATTAGTATTAGGTATGTCGTTGAAAAACATTGTCGTTCAAATATATCTTTCTTATTATCTTTTTTGTAATTTCATCCACAAGTACTCTCTTTCTTGAGTTGTCCTGTGTTCTAGATTTTCCAGATTATACTTTAATTTATAAATTGGTAAGGTATTTTAAAATTCCTTTTTGTCAATGATATATTTAGAAATGTAAGGATGCCTGTTCAAGCGTGTGAGGGTCAGCACGATCGAGGCTCGAAACTTAGATTATTCACCACGGGTTCAACAAACACGTCTATTTTGCCGAATACAGGCTCAGCCGGAGCGCTCAGCCGTTGATGACACCGTGCCGTACGTGTCTTAAGAGCGTCCGCGTGTGCTTCAATGCGTAATAGAATTGAACGAAGATTCTTGCTTATAATGTTCAAGATAATGTTCATCCTCATATAGCGCAAAATACCCGTCGCTTTCTCAGGTAAAATGACATGACATCTCGACAAATTTGACATCTTAACAAATTTATTTGCAAACACTAATCAGATAGGGTGAATTTTATTTTTCAAATAGTTTTAATATTTAAAATAAGTACATGTATCAAATTTAAATTAATATATGTATCAACATATTTGTACATAATATACATTTTGTCGAAAGAATTTAACGTCTTTTTTTATTATTCTTTAATAAGATAATTTTATAAAGTTTTGTTATTTTTATTGCTTTATTATCAACCAAACTTCAGAAACAGATTTATTTAAGTATTATTAAAGCAAATCTTGAAAGAGACCATAAATACTGAGCAAGATATGTTACTTCTAATACTCAAATAATCAAATAATAAAATTATTAACTACAATAAGACATTCCGATAATGTCTTAAAAAAATATTAATGTTATGTCCTGTGGATTCCACAGATTTCTTTGTTTCGTAGAAATCTAACGAAATTAATTTTTAAAATAAGAAATAAACTAAAACTGACGAAATTGTTAACGATTGCCAGCAAGCGAGCTATGATATCGACACGTTTCCTTTTTTCTATATCGCTTATTTGCTATACAACAATGACATAACTCAGAGAACAAAATTTTCCAAAAAGATAAGTTTAAATGCTTTATATCATTAAAATTTTTAACATTATTCTTTTATAAATGCGTTTTTTCTGCAATAACTGATTGTAAAAAACAAAAATGTCTAATATATATTAGCTTTTCATTGTGTATTGAATTTTCACCCTTTTTTTGCAAACAATTCAAAAATAACAATTTTTGAGTTATGTTATTGTTGTAGCAAATGAGCGATATGTTTATTTCATGTCAATAAGATAAAACCGAGAGAGAAACCTTCCAGACGACAAAATTCAAACAGTTAAACCAGATGAGACAAAGTTTTTATCAATTTCGTCTGATCCGCGGCAACAATATCGGCGCCGGCGCCGTCGTATGCCAAAGGCTTTTACCCTAAGAGCAAAAAGTCGACTTGTCGACTTGAAGTCGATTTCTACCGATACTGACTTGGCAGAAAGTCGACTTTTTTAAGGACGAAAGTCGACTTGAAGTCGGCGAATGTCTCAAAAAACGCCGACTAAAACATGACGGAAAATCGACTTCTTGTCATAACGGAAAGTCGACTTTTAGTCGGCGTTTTTTGAGACATTCGCCGACTTCAAGTTGACTTCAAGTCGACTTTCGTCCTTAAAAAAATCGACTTCTCTGCCAAGTCAGTTTCGGTAGAAGTCGACTTCCTGCCAACTTTTAAAGTCGATAAAATAAACCGCCGCGTACGTCTGGAGGTCGGTTGTGTATCTTGAAATGAGGTGAAAATGACAAAAGTTAACAGATTTTATTAGATTTTGATAAATAAAATCGTAGATACGTTAATGAATTTTCTCACTTTTGTAATTTTTACCTCATTATTCCAAGATACACAATCGACCCTTTGCTGGAAGGCTAAAACTGATGCATTTCGATTTTTTTTCATATATAAAATAATTTAATTATCTAAAAAACTGTATAATTACAATCCTAATGTTTTATTCTTAATTACAAAGGCGGCCACTGCGTGCCGTCATATCTGTGCCACTTCTGCGTGCGCGGATTCCGGCAGCCACTTCTTGTAAGCTGACAACAGAACTAAAATTATAAATATATAATATCCACAGACTTTTATACTAGACCATTAACATCTATGGACGCACTGCCGAAAAGCTGATGCGAGTGCGAGGTGCAAGTGTTAGTGAAGGGTGCGGCCATATTGAATTAACAATAAGTCACTATCGGGTGTTCAGTTGCTCATGATGTGCGTTTATCTGCATTCGTTATTACAGTACATAACGAAGCAGGCGAATGTTTTTGTGTTAAATATTGGTACATGTTATCAATAAGTTTGTAAGTCATGCCTTCAACGTGTAGCGTACTTGAATGCCGAAATCGAACCACGACTCCTGTAGTATTAAACCCTTTCTTTTGGACATTCTGTATATGCCAGACTATTGTATAGAAATCTTGTATAAAACCACTTGTATAGAATCTGTAGTATAGCATATCTTGCTAAAATCAACATGGCGGCAAGCATCACGGCCGAGATGCCTGTCAGCGGTCTAGTATTGTATAGAAGTCTACTTTATGATAATATCTAAATATTATTTTATAAATTAAAATCTCACATTTTTCATCCAAACCCCAGATTTCTAGCAGTTTGTATTTGGACACGACTCCCTGCGACTGCAGCGTTTGTATTATTGCTTGAGTGCGTGGTATCAACCTGAAAAAATCGTATTGAATTGATGTAATCTATTCGATGAATCAACGTGAAATCGAAAGGAGATAGAATAACGATTTACCTAGCCCATGGTGATGCTCCCAAGTGTCGTCAGCAGCGATGGAACAAATCGTTTCAGCTTAGGGTACACTTGACCCTCCAAGAAGAAATACGCGAACCACTTCACACCATCCACAGATGCTCTATATCCATCGATGGTAGTGCCTATCCGGCCTTTCCAAATGTACCAGACACGCGGCAAATGATCTTCCCGGTTCCTTGATTAGGATCTATAAATGACAATAATATTCGATCATAATGAAGATTAATATCTTTATAAATAAATAGGAAAAACATTATAAAGCAACAATTGTGAAAAAAATACCTTGGCGGTGGATCAACCAATGGTTTACTAAGTTGGCATAACGTGGAAGCAAATTTCGGCAATCATTTGGGTTCTATCGCCGTGACACCTCGCATATATCTTATTCGTTTCGTACACCTTTTTATAAACCACCTATTCCGGACTGATTTTCCGTAGAACGCACAAAGAATATGCATGAACACAGGTTCCTCCATTTCTGATGGTGTTCTGAAAGATGGTTCAGAATGGAGAGGTCGCATTTAATAGGTCTTAATTATCGATGATAATTAATAACACACCATACCTAACCTGTAAGCATGTTTCCACTTGGCCTTATTCTGATCTTTTTTTAGATCCGCCATACCTGCAAGAACTATCTGGCGCAGCAATTTCGCTTCCATGTCGGTTAGTAACGGCATTCTGTAACAATTCTTGTTGTAGACAACCGTTTCAAACATATTGCAACATACATACAGTCAAATTCCAGTATTCTGATCTAATCGAGGAAGTCAACGGGAAGACAATGATGACGACGACAACGACGTTTCGTGGCGGTGGTTGATAACGCGGCGCTTTTCGACGTCTTATCGTGTCCTATCTCGCGGCATGTATATAAAAGTCGACTTACCGTCGACTTTCCGTCAACTGTGCTCTTAGGGTAGTTTCAAAAAAAATTTTAATAAAAAGGTATATCTGTCTAGACCGGCAAAAAAATATTGCCTGGGTAGTGTCTTACCGAAAAACGGAGTTTGCGACGTAAGTCTAACATTTCTGTAATCTTAATACAAAAAATGTTACTGAACTTTCTATTTGTTCTAGACCATTAAGCCCGGTGTCCACGATGCAAAAACTTGGTCCAAGTTTTAGTTTAAGCCAATGAAACTGCTGCTTTTCTGTAAGAGCTGCAAGTTGATTGGCTTAAACCAAAACTTGGACCAAGTTCTTGCATTGTGGACACCGGGCATTGGTAAAGCCTTGTGTCCACGATACTAGAAATCGCTCCGAGATCTCAAACGGAGAAAGAATTGACCAATTTTATTTAAACAATTCGGCCAATTGACCAATGCGATTGGTTAATTCTTTCACCGTCTTCGAGATTTCTGTGGAGATTTGCGTATTCATTTTATATTGATCTGTTTATATACGTTGCAATTATTCACTGTATTTTATTTTAAACTCATGTAAACGAACTTTAGTTTTTCTTACACACTGCGCATCTGTTAAAAGTGGCGAACCTGATCTTTTTCTCCTCGTGTATATTTTACTCTATGTTACGCCATCTCTATGTTCTTTATGTTCAACCAAGATGTCGTCGTTCGGTCGTAAGAGAGAAACGACATGATATATAATAAAAGTTTATTTGGTGTCAATTCTGCTTTCTATCAATTTCATCCAACAATTCCGAAGCGATTTCTAGCATCGGACACAAGGCTTTAGACACGCAGTTCTGACAAAGAAAGTACATTTTTATTTCTGCGCAGTAAAAAAATTTGTGTTAAATATAACATAAATCACATGTCCCAAATAGTCCACTCAAATTTTTGTGTTAATTTAATATAATGTGAATATGTCAAATTATATGACACAAATATTATATGTCCATAATTTAACACAAAATAAAGAAAAGTTTGATGTAATGTGAATGAAAATTTTATGTATAATAGACATCTGTATAATGTTAAATATAAATGAAAAGGAAATTTTTTTAACAAAACTACATTATGTTAACCTTACGATTAAATATAAAATGTGTTATTTTTACATTTGATTTATTTAAATATAAATTTAACACAAAAAAAACAAGATAACATAATCAAAATTAGTTAAACTAACACATATGTATAAGCATGTTAGATTTTTTAACACAAAAACTTTAACAAGATCCATTTTTAACAAAAATACACAAAATTTTTTACTGTGTTTCCAAAAAAATTCCGAAATAACCCAGAGATCCGAGTCTGTTGGCAACTTCTAACAATAAAAGAGAAAGTTCTGAATAGGGGAGAACACAATGAAGCACTGGAAAGAGCCCCACAAAAACCGGAATGGTCAGGACCCAACATTGAATTCACCAATGGGCAGCCGTAGACGCAGGATCAAACTTGTGTCACGTGAAAAAAGCCTACCAATCGAAAACCTTAGCTCGCCAAGAGCGGAAACCACATCCATAACGAAACTCATCTCCACAGTCTCCACTCCACTCTCTCATTCTGTGGTGAGACATCCTCGGGCTCGCACGTGGAGAGTTCGCAGTGCCGGTTTATCACGGTTTATAACAAGTATATTTTCCATCTTGGATTTTGTACTTGACTTGGTGACTTATTGAAGACAAAGATCGCTTGCACGGCAAGGTGAAATCTTCCATCGATTATTTATCTCTGGACATTTTTCTAGCTTGAAGCAAAAATCTTCAAGATTTCTCACTTAAGAGATTGGCATATGACGGTTGCCCTGCAAAGGTTATACTGGTTATAAAATTCCACGAGGGAGAAATTTTACTACACAAGGTAAATTTTTTTTACATTCAATCGATTCTAATATGTCTTTCGGGTGCCGCAGAATTAAACGACAATGACAAAGACGCTAACAGCAAAACGACCAAAAATAGAAAGTTAAACGTATAAGTTTAACATTAAACTGTTTTTCCAACCAAATACTTGTAAAATACGTTACTTTTCAATTTATTGCTTGTCGTTAAAATTAACAAAATCCACCAAAAGTATGGCGTCACGTGCTAGCGTCACAAGAGTAAAGTATATTTAAAATATTATTTGCTGAATTTTTTTTTTAATTTTGGTGTTACATTGATTCTATTATTTATTGCTCTCAAAATATTTAATCCTGAATTTATTGCTCGTTGTATAAGTGAACAAATTTCACCAAGCATGTGGCGGGATGCTAGCGTCGGTCGTGAAATAAGATCTGACTATGGAGTGCATTCTGATTCCCCACCTAGGTGCTGAAAATCTACAGTGCTTATAACATATAACATACTATAGAATTTTTAGGATTTTTACGTTATACTTTTTAATTTATTGCTTGTCGTTAAAATTAACAAATCCACCAAGAGTATGGCGTCACGTGCTAGCGTCACAAAAGTAAAGTATGTTTATAAAATTATTTGCTGAATTAATTTTGATGTCACATTGATTTTATTTATTGCTTTCAAAATATTTAATTCGGAATTTATTGCTCGTTGCTTAACTTACTAAATTCCGCCAAGAGTAACGGTTCTAGCGTTACGAAAAGAGTAAAGTATGTTTATACAATTATTTGCTGAATTAATTTTGGTGTTACATTGATATTATTTATTGCTCTCAAAATATTTAATCCTGAATTTATTGCTTGTTGTATAAGTTAACAAATTCCACGAAGAGTGTGGCAGGATGCTACCGTCGGTCGTGAAATAAGATTTGATTATGGAGTGCGTTCCGATTCCCCTAGGTGCTGAAAATCTATAGTGCATATAACATATATAAACATACTATAGGATTCTTAGCACTCGGGTGAAGAATCTGAACGCAGCCATGAATACTGGCTTAAAGGTGAAATTTCATGGGTAGTGAAAAGCAGCAGCAGATCGTACTGATTGGCTACAAATTAGAGAAGTTCTAGAAACTCGAGAACTTCTCTATTTTGCAGCCAATCAGTATAATCTGCTGCTGCTTTTCACTACCCATGAAATTTCACCTTAAATGTAACTGGCAAGTTGCGCACTCTGCAGTATCAATCAATACTAACATAAGAACGATACTTCATCTTCGTTCGAATCTCTTTATTTGCCTGCGCGAAGTCGAAAAACGAACACGTGTAACGGTTCGGCGAGAAGTAAAATTATCGGCTACAATCGGCGCAATCGACGTTTATTCTTTAAACTGTTTTGGAGTAAACTATTCACTAAATTTATACGACCACTGCTAGAACTATATTTTTTATTTTTGTGTGAAACGTGACACAATAAAGTGTTCATTTTTCTCGTTTACTTTATCACGTGGCGTAGGCTTATTCCAGTGAAATCCATATATCTCAACAGAAAGAATATAAAAATAACATCAGGTGGACTTCTAAACCAAGTAATAGCAATAATGAAACCGATGCAACGAATTTATATACATTCAAATTAAAGCTAAACAAACTTATACGTCATGTATAAAATCAATTTAAGCGCTAATTTTTTTGTCTCAATTACGGAAAATTATAGATATTATTTTTTCAACTCCAAAGTCTAGTGAGGCAAATTTATTAATAGAAAGAATATTTTGCAATGTTATCTTTTTCAAGTGTTTGGATACACATCGGTCAACTGCTATAAAAAAACTTTGTTGTGTGAAATGCTTTTTAAATAATTTAACGTCGGAATAAAAAAGCTCGAATTTGCCAGCTAAATGTTGCAACTGCTCTAAAGTTACAACTAAATCTATCGTAACGCTTTGATTGTGGTCGTAAGCAATGAAGCCGTCGACCGTCGTAAACCGCATATTTATACCAATATATCTATAAACACATTTTTTCTTCGCACGTCGAGAAAGTTGATAGGTTAGGTTATGTTGTAACGCCAGCGACAAGCGTCGTAATCGTTAAAGAGTTCAAGCTGAATCAACTCATACGATGGGCTTACGATAGCTATTACGACGAGCGTTGCGATTGCTTACGGTGAACATTACGATAGATGTAGTTGTAGCTTAATGATCACCTAGTGAATTATATGAAATACTTGTCATATATTAAGTATACACAAAAAGAACGGACGGATATGCTCTTTCTATAGGACTTACAAATACTGTACATAAATTCAACAATGACAAAAATTTGCATGCAAAAACGTTTAACTTCTTCTGTTTTTTGTAAGACCTATCTTACTTATAAAACAAACCGCTAAACTTTATTTCAAACTCGGCATCAATTTGTAGATCAACGTAACATTCGACACCGAAAACATACGTCAAAGCTTTCATCATTCATTGTGCATATTATAGTGTCCTTATTTAAGGACACCTATTTCTTTGCAGTTTTTCTATGTTTTTACTTATTTCACAATTGATTTGTGTAACATATTTGATATCGTTATGTTTCTAATTGTAAGACTTGTACATACGTGTACATAAACAACGTGTAATACGTAATTATGAAAAATATGCTATTATTTTTCCGTTATTTTTTTTCCTTTACCGCTGATAAAACTAAATGCATTTATCATTTTTAAAATAAAATTTTATTACCAGCGGAATTTCATACTTTACCAGATTTTCTTGTAAATTATATATATTTTTTTAATTTACATATATTTGATCTTTTCATTAAAAAGCAGCAAAAATTTCTTCTATATTGGATCTGCTATTTTGTATTTTTAAATTTTGACTGCAGATTTAAAATATAAGAAGTCTAAAAAACTGTTATAAAAAAATTTTATATTTAAATAATAAACCATAGTTAATTTTGTTCAATTTTGCCGTCATATATTAAGTGCACAATTTTAATTTACTAAACGATTTCAGATTTGCAACTTGCAACCCCAAAAACCATTATATACTAAAATTTAGCTAAATATGTTTAACAGAGAAATTTATGCAATAAAGGGTTAACTGGAATTAATCATTGATCCAATTTCAGTTATTCAAGTGTATAGTTTGCATTTTTACATGTTAATCAATAATTGCAGATAGAAGGCTTGTTCCTGGGAACTGCACGAATCAAAGTTTAACCATTCTAGAGCCAAAAACCGCCAAGTGTCAAGTATTCGAAAATCCCTGCAAAGACGAAGCTTCAGAGCGATGCAGAGCAAATCAAAGGAACTTTCAAAGATTTCAACAAGTAGTAAGTCTTATAAATTTCCCCTATTTTTTTCTCTTTATTAAAGTAGGGCATTGAACTCTCGAATATCTGGACATTATTCGTCACTTATATCATCTTCTTTCTTTATTTCTATCCTCTACGATTTACAACTTTTTTCCTTACTGCTATCACGGATTAACTTACAAGTAACACTATCCAGCAAGTGTCACTCGCCGATTTTTTTGAAACATGTGCACACATGTAGAACTTCGAAAAATATTTGTGTTGTGTCTTTGTATTTGTGCTCATAAAGCGTTTTAAGAGTAGAAACTATACTTGAGATATTGACTTTCCAACCTTATGTATAACAACCCTTTAGGCCATGTACGTTATCTTGAATGGTTTTTGCACCAGAACATTATCTCTATAAGGAGTTTTCAAGGTCGTTGATTAGAAATTCTTTTATTAGTCACGTGATACTATTGGATTAGTTATTTTCTAGTCCTTAATTCGCTACACTCCGGTTCGTGAGACCGTTTGACTTTGTCGCGTTGTCATTTTCATTCTAATTAATATTTTTAAACTTGTACTGTAGAAATTGAAAATACAGACTTTGAATAAGATGCTTATGATAATATTATGTCAAAAAAATGATTTGAATTTAAGATGAACTTATTATAAGGAAACTAGAAAATTATGTTATTATGTGACAACTAGAAAACCGAAAATTGTTCAGTGATCCACTGGACCGGAGTGTGGCGAGCTAGAGTTAATGGTTATTATACATGCAATTACTTTGCAAAAAAATTCTAAAGAAAATTAAAAAATTGTAAAATAAGAAATTGTAAAATAAAAATTGTAAAATAAAAAAAAAGGATAGTTTTGCTCGTCACCTCCACGTTGATTATTCCTGGGTTCGGCAAAGAACGGGAATTTAAATTTTGTTCACGAAATACGTATCATGATTTCGATGGCATCACGTGACCAATAAAAGAATTGCTAATTAACGACCCTGAAAACTTCTAGAGATAGTATTCTGGTGCAAATACATGGCCTAAAGGGTTGTTATACATAAGGTTGCAGAGAATATCAATATTTCGAGTATAGTGACTACTCTTAAAACGCTTTATAAACACAAATAAAAAAACACCACACAAATATTTTTTGATGTTCTACATGTGTACAGTTTCAAAAAAATCGGCGAGTAACACTTGGGTAGTGTTACTTAATTGTTAGTAGATCAACAATATGATAACTTTGGCCTCTTGATTTAATATTTTCAGGTAGTATTTTTTACACTAAATAAAAAATTATATAGATTTTATAAGGCTAACTGTTCTAGTTTTTAAGATATACGGTGTTGAAGTTAAAAATAAATAATATGAGTTTTTAAATACCTAATACTTTGATTGTGTGTATAGACAGTACATATATAGGCTATCGCTCCTCTCCCGCAGACAGGGTGAATCTTGTGGTTCGCGTAGAAAGTTGAAAACAGAACCGTTATACAATGATAGATCTCGGGTTCGGGTGAGAAACCTCGGAAATTTTTTTCAAGGGGCCAAAGCTAGTTATCGTAATCATTCTTAAATCTATTTATACACGCCCATAAGAGATCGAGAAAAAATTGACTCCGAACTGTTTAAATTAATCAATAACGAAATCAATTTTATATATATAGTGGACCCAAGAATTCCAGCCAATTTCTTATATAAAAAGCGAAAGTCCCGATCGGCCGCCAAGCACAGCCGGAATCGACGAAACAAGCAAGGACGTAAAGCACGCGAGCTTTTAGATCTCAAATACCGCGAATGTTTAAACACCTTAAGTAATCTGCGAGTTACCAATTTATTTTCTTCTTCTCTTGACAGAGTAAATCCGTCTAAACTAGATCAATCATTTCCCTTAACTCCTCCCTCCCATTTATCAGTCACTCCGAAAACGAATCTCTCATTCCCTCTTTAATCTTTTCTTCAGATTTTCCCCCAGAATATAAGAATAGATATATAGGAAAAAAATATAGAGAAATAGATGTAGGAATAATATATTTATAAAGATGCATGTGTAGGTAGAATGAGCAAAATGTTATATTTTACTTATAATTAAGTTATATCGAATATGTGTGTTATGTTAAGGGGGAATATACAGCTAGAAACGAAAAAAAGGTAATTTTTGGAATTCTTTTTAGGGGAACTATTGGAATTATCGGGTCGTGGTTTTTTGTAGTTAAAAATATACACTTTCAAGACTGTTTAAAATTTTTTTTATTAAAAAATGTTGCAAATTTACGGAGTACTGGAGTCGTCTACGGAGTGCCGTAAAAAAATGTTCCATGGCAAAACGGTACCCATCGGCGATTCGTCAAAAATCTTCTAAAACAAAAAATCAAACATAAAATAAACATAGATACTATTATCTTTGGAGTGTCATAGCCGATTTTATAAATATCGATTTTTTACAAAATGGCGGGCGCTTGAACTCAACGTAGCGATTTTCAAGAAAAAATGTGTTTTTTTTTTACCCAAAAAAGAGTAAAAAACAAGTAAAAAGAGTAAAAAAACAAAAACTAAGAATTGAAAAAAAAATCTATGACACGCGATAGATAATTATGTATACAATAATTTAACCACGAGAATTTTTAAGTCCATTGGTTTAGTGTTTTACGAGATATTATTGGTACCAGTTTAAAAAACGTTGTTTTGAGAAAAACGCGTTTGCAAATGTTTTGATATATAAACTATGAAATTTGTTCAACTTACACAAAGTCATCGATACCAGGTCCATAATATTAAGTTTTCCGAAGTGAAAGGTATGCCCATATCTTCTAAATTTTGTTGTCGGCGTCGTAGTCGCCCTTCTTTCTAGGTGTATATTCCTCCTTAAAACGTATTATTTTTTATATAAAATATATTATCTTTATTACGTAATATTAGCATACGATATCAAGATATTAAACTTGTTATGTTGTGTAATATTAAATTTAGTCGTATCAAAATTTTATAATTCAAGTATAATTAAGTAAAAGTAGATTCAATTTGGACATAAAATCTTGTAATTTCTGATTTATTTTTATCAAGAATTTTATATTAATATTATTTCATATTAATTTTAAAAAGGACATGTATTGTCAAAACTGTGCAAAAAAAATATTACAATTGTCGTCTGACTTATTGTTCGGTTTGTACAGCTTATCGATTATGAAGAAAACGCATTCTACTATACGAGCGTGAAATCATTTAATTTGACAATTTCTATTTTAGGTTGGAGGTAATAATTATTTTCTTGTTTTTTGTGAACGTTATATATAGTAAGCAAGAAACATCAAGAAACTATATTGCATTAACGTTGCTGCAATGTAGTTAAAATATTTCTTGATGTTTCTTGCTTACTAGGAAATAACTACAAACAGTAACTTATCTAATACCTAATAACTTGGTAGGGTTCCTACGCACAAATCTTACGAATTTTAGCGCATATATTTCATTTTACAAAAATAGCAAAACACCTAATGTACTGTTACAATGGAGAAAGACCGAAACTAAAAAATTTTATTAAATGTGGATTGCAGAAATGCCCGAAAATGGAAAGCTCACTATGCGAAATTTACATTTAGTGGGATACACGTCGTTTATCGACTCCGTTAAAGTTAACAGGGAGTTTTTGCAATACCGTTTTTCAGATACGGTAAACGTATCTGAAAGATGGTATTGCAAAAACTCTAAAATATTACGCAAATAACAATGCCATATATCACAAAACCTAAAAGTTACTCCATTTTTACGCTAAATTTTCGTTATACATTCTTTCGCTAGTTTACGCAGGTCGTTTCGACCATTTTGAAAGTCATCAGCCCATTCCTTTTCCAATAACTCTCGGATCTGAGGATCGTCTCGTTCAACAGCGCCCGCTCGCGTGAAATACCGGGTGGCGTGCCCACCTGAGCTGTTGGGAGCCGATGGCGCGGGTGGCTGACGCGAGGGAGCAGCGGACCTCTCCTCCTGAATCTCACTATCACTACCACTATCCTCTATAACTTCAAACTCAAAGTTATCAAAATTAAAATTGGAATCGTAAAATTCCACTATACTAACGTTCAGCAGCACCCGCCCGATACGCCCGCGTCCGATGCCGATCGTCCACTGACGCGGGGGGAGCAGCGGGCATCTCCCCCTGATCACCAGCAAAGTCGTCAAATTCAAAATCGTCAAATTCTACACTACTTCCCTCAATTTCGCTGATTTTAATGTATTTATGTATGTCGTGCGGGGGAAGATTCGGAGACATCACAGAAACTTAGTATAATTACAAAACAAACAAAAAACAATCACAAACGCAACAAAGGCGACTAATTGCGTCACCAATCTTCAAAAAAATATTTCTGGATGAAACACGTTTACCGGCCCACGAAGATTATGTATTTA
This sequence comes from Temnothorax americanus, assembly GCA_030770215.1. NCBI lineage: Eukaryota > Metazoa > Arthropoda > Insecta > Hymenoptera > Formicidae > Temnothorax > Temnothorax americanus. The sequence continues at coordinate 19,322 of JASTWO010000372.1, forward strand.
TACATATTAGTTTCCCAAAAAGCATTGTCTCTATTTACATGCACCATTTTTATGCTTTTTGGTGTCCATACGGCAAAAATACAATACTCTTGTTGCGTTATATTCAATTGACCTTGAATTTGATAAAAAAAATTGATGGTTTTGATTTACTTTATCTCCATTTTTTTTATCAAAAATGCCTTTCAAGGTGGGTAATGTCTTTATGGCTTCTTCCACTGTTAAATGTTCAGCCGACATAGGACATTTAATCTCCACCAGACCATTTTTATCAATCGATAGCGATCTCCCGTGATGGTTTCGTAGGGTTTGAGGAGCTCATAATAAACTACACCCAGCTGATCCCACCAAATACAGAGCATGAGCTTGGAACCATAGACATTCTGCTTTGCCGTCAATGTTGGTGCATGGCCGGGTTTACCCCACGATTTTCTACGCTTGGGTTATCATAATGTATCCACTTTTCATCGCCAGTCACGATACGATGCAAAAAACTTTTCCTTTTCTGCCGTTGGAGCAACTGTTCACACGTGAAAAAACGCCGTTCGACGTCTCTTGGCTTCAATTCGTACGGCACCCAATTTCCTTGCTTTTGAATCATTCCTAATGCTTTTAAACGTTTGGCAACTGTTGTGTGATCAACTCCTAATGATTCTGCAAGTTTATTTTGCGTCTGACTTGAGTCTTCATCGAGTAATGCTTCCAATTCTTTGTCTTCAAACTTTTTCGGTGCGCCAGAGCCTTTTTTATCTTTAACATCAAAATCATTATTTTTAAAGCGTCTAAACCAATCTCTGCATGTTGTTTCCGACAGAGCATAGTCGCCGTAAGTCTCCACAAGAATTCTATGTGCTTTAGCTGCAGATTTTTTTTAGAAAAAAGTAATGCAGTAAAATTCCCCGCAAATACTCTTTTTTTGGCACAAAATTTGACATGTTTAACGCAATAAAAAAATATGTTGTTTACACTTTGGCGGAATAACATATACCGTTATTTCGAGCCTAGTGGTGGAGGTTCACGATGAAGTTGGCTGTAGTATTGCCTGATTCAAAAAAACTAAGATAACGCCATCTATCGGGAAACAGCGAGAACTTATTCAAGTCCCTATAAACTGTTTGTAGACAAAAAATCAGCTTTGTAGATTAATATTCCGCGGCGGAAAAAATGCAAAACTTCTCCGCGAATTGCAATGACCCGGAGCGCAGCGGCCGCGGTCACGCGCTTGCATTCCATTGCGTCTACCGAGGCTTTAGCAACATGAGATGATCGGTAGACTGTTTTTTTTATGTCTTATTCAATAAATTATTCCAGAAAAAAATTCAGTCTTGTAGATATAAATAAAAAAAAATTTTTTTTTTACACTTTGCGTGGGTGATAGACCTGACATGGCAACGCTTCCGACGCGGTAGAATATTATTTTTCGGTATGTTTTTATGTCATCTGTGAGTATGTAAAATTTCAATCTTGTAGATATAATACATTTATGCAACTCTTTGCAACATGTTCAATTTTTTACTCATTTTTGCAACACTTATAGATTGGTAGAATTGCATCTTCATCATAGATACTATCTAAACTTTCTTGGGAAAAAATTTAGCTTTATAGAAATGATTTCACGAAAACTGTCGCTATCTCCCAGCTATTATGGTTTAGTCACTTACGGTTTTGACGACTCAGGTTGCTTTTCGTGGTTTGATTTGCTCGATTCGTTTTCAGTATGATGTCGTTTAACTCTCGGACTCGATTGTTCGCTCTGAGCATCGACGTCTCGGCTTTTATTCTCTACCGAGGAACAAGGGGTTGGTCCCTTGGTTCCTTTGTCGCGGCAGCATCGTGCATAAAGCAGATTCGCGGTACTGCTGATCCAGGAAGTCCGACTTATCAGCCAGATGATGACCATAAGCGTTCCTAGAATGCCCATGCCACATCCTACTGCGCTATAAGCGATAAACCTTTGTTCTCGCATCATTCTGTTCTTGATCTGGTGAGCTTTCTCAATGATGTCATCGAAAGACGTTTCTACGTGGCTGTTATTTATTGTCCCATAGCTCGTGCGCTGCTTCTGTTAAGTCAACTTGATATTTTTCGCGAATGGATTCATATAATTGCAGAATGCTTAAATTATTTGTTGGAGCATAATGTTGTACGAATTTTATTGTACGAATGGATGGATGACTCATCGTCGTGGTTTCCGTTCTAATTTTGCATCTTTGAATAGAAATGATGCTAGAGTTATTTATTTCCACTTGTTTATTTTGCTGACATTCTACACGAATTGTTTCTTGCTTTCTCGTGGTATAGATCCAATTTCCGGGAATAGTTAAAGCTTTCCAATATGTTTCCCTTAAAATTCCTGCAATATTATTTTACAATATTTTATTTTTGCATTTTTATTTAATAATAGTTCAATATTGCAGCTAATCGCTTGTCGTATCTTTTTCAAGGAAAAGACGGCCGGGCAGATAAACGCGGCGTCGAACGCTGTGCATTCGCGCAGCTCTCCTTCTCGGAATTTGTATCAAATCGGAAGCTATCGGTGTCTTCGTTTATTCCGATGTGTTCCGCAACGGGCTTAATTACAGCTAATTTTGTTTCGTCAAACGTTTGTTTGGCTGGTAACAGTATGGATTTATAAATTTTGTATATCCCGGGAGTTAATAACGGGATATGTAAAATATAGATCAGACGATTGTTGGAGTAGGTGATTCGCAAATCAGATATTTTTATAAGCCGATCCATTTCTGTTTCGTCGGTATTTACAGGGAATTCCTCATGATGATTTTGTTTTTTTATCAGCTTACAGTTTTTTATTAATTGCTATGGCGGAATTAGACGGGGGTGAATTAATCCCTGTTTTCCAAATAATATTTCGTTAATCAGAATATTCAAATTTATCTCATGCTGTAACATTTTCACAAAAAGCAATTCAAATTCAGTATATCACCGGCACGATTACGATGTTACTGCCGATTTGCGTACGCGCGTATGCGCGCGTTGTTGCACCTTACCTCGCGACAGCGTGCGGCTCGTGCAAACGTTATTAACGCGCGGCCGCAATCGCGCGGCAGAAACGCCTCGTGTGAACAGGCTCTTTGATCTCAGTATCAGCTTCCTGCCATCAATATATATATAGACTGGGAATGGCCGATTAACGCCCGTCGGGCGAAAGGGAATCCGGTTCCTATTCCGGAACCCGGCAGCGGAACCGCATACAATTCGGGCCCTCGTAAGAGTGTTCGTCGGGGTAACCCAAAATGACCTGGAGACGCCGTCGGGAGATCCGGGAAGAGTTTTCTTTTCTGTATAAGCGTTCGAGTTCCCTGGAAACCTCTAGCAGGGAGATAGGGTTTGGAACGCGAAGAGCACCGCAGTTGCGGCGGTGTCCGGATCTTCCCCTCGGACCTTGAAAATCCAGGAGAAGGCCACGTGGAGGTGTTGCGCCGGTTCGTACCCATATCCGCAGCAGGTCTCCAAGGTAAAGAACCTCTAGTCGATAGACTAATGTAGGTAAGGGAAGTCGGCAAATTGGATCCGTAACTTCGGAATAAGGATTGGCTCTGAGGAGCGGGGCGTGTCGGGCTTGGTCGGGAAGCGGGTTTGGCTGACGTGCCGGGCCTGGGCGAGGTGAACCGATCGGCGTTCTCGCGCCGGTCCCGGGGATCCGAGCTCGGTCCCGTGCCTTGGCTTCCCGCGGATCTTCCTTGCTGCGAGGCTTCCGTGGCGGCGCGAGCCGTCGTGGTCGTCCTCTTCGGCCGCCATTCAACGCTCAGCTCAGAACTGGCACGGACTAAGGGAATCCGACTATCTAATTAAAACAAAGCATTGCGATGGCTTTCGCGGGTGTTGACGCAATGTGATTTCTGCCCAGTGCTCTGAATGTCAACGTGAAGAAATTCAAGCAAGCGCGGGTAAACGGCGGGAGTAACTATGACTCTCTTAAGGTAGCCAAATGCCTCGTCATCTAATTAGTGACGCGCATGAATAGATTAACGAGATTCTCACTGTCCCTATCTACTATCTAGCGAAACCACTGCCAAGGGAACGGGCTTGGAAAAATTAGCAGGGAAAGAAGACCCTGTTGAGCTTGACTCTAGTCTGGCACTGTAAGGAGACATGAGAGGTGTAGCTCTAACGTGTTATTCCGACCCCGGTAAGGCCAACTCAGCTGTCCTCGCTGAGCTAGCCTTAGGACACCTGCGTTATTTTTTGACAGATGTACCGCCCCAGTCAAATTCCCCGCCTGGCAGTGTCTTCGAATCGGATCACGCGGGAGTATTAACGGCGATCGGCCGCGAGGCCTCACGCCACTCTGACACGCTTGGCTCTAGAACACCGTGACCGCCGGGGCACGAAGCCCTCGGGGCACGCGCTCCACCTAACCGAGTAAGTAAGGAAACGATGAAAGTAGTGGTATTTCACCGGCGATGTTGCCATCTCCCACTTATGCTACACCTCTCATGTCTCCTTACAGTGCCAGACTAGAGTCAAGCTCAACAGGGTCTTCTTTCCCCGCTAATTTTTCCAAGCCCGTTCCCTTGGCAGTGGTTTCGCTAGATAGTAGATAGGGACAGAATTGTCGTTTCGTTTAACGTGCGGCACCTGCTCGTAGAGCCTCATCCACACGGCCCCCATGGGCGCGGGATTGGGATACGCCCAATCAGCGCGTACCGACCGAGGTCGATACTACCAGTGCGCCGCGGGATTGCAGGATCCCGCGGCAACCCACTGGTCGGGGCGAGCGACTATCCACGCTCTGCCAGCTATGCAGGCTGGCGCCCGAGCTGTGGGGACGCAAGCTCACCCGTCGGACACCCAAGTTCGTGAACTCGGGTATCCTAGCCAGCATTTGGCTGAACCACTGCCACCACGATGGTCCTACCCGCGACCGGCGGGAGCAAGCTCCCTGGGCGACCGGTCCCCGTGGTACCAGTCTGGATCACTGGTCGGATCTTCGCAGCCGAGGCCACTCCCGGTTGGGTCTCCTACAGACCCGGCCCCGGTAAGCCGCATTCGCACGTCTCACGCATTCACATTCATTCTTCGCTGAAACACACAAGCCGCAAACCTGCTCAGACTCTCGTATCTTTCCTTTCGCTCCAATACCTCGCTCACGTCCACTCTACCATCCTCACTCACCCTGACTCCCCATTCGTCCAAGTTCCTAACATTCTCATACATTTCACACTCAACCATCACATGCTTCCAATCCTCGCACTCAGCACCACACGCGCAACTTTCAGTCTCAGACAATCCCCTTTTATGCAGAAACTCATTCAGACTGCCGTGACCATTCAGGATATAGCCGAGCCATAGGCTCGGCTCAAACCCCAGACAAGCCTCGGCAAACCTCACATCCCGTACGAAGCCATGTGTCACTCGTCCTTTCGTACCGTTATCCCATTCACTCTACCATCTTTCATACAGCCTAACATTCAACAACTCCAAACTCTCGTCCACATCTCTCGCTCTCACTTCCTCTTCGCTCACAACACTTCTTTCACCCAATCTCCAACCATTCTTGATTCTCACAGTCATACCTCTTTTCACGCATTCCAGGTCCCACGGAAGACCACCCATCAATACCTGCATGGCCTCCGTGGAGACCGTTCTACAGACACTCAAACAGGCGCTCATCGCCACTCTTTGGCACCTGTTGATCGCCACTCGCGCATACTTGTACTCCATGGCTTCGTACCACACGCTCGCACCATACATAACACACGCAGCAAACAAACCTTTATATATCACGCGCCATGCTCTCTTCCTCAAACCCCATTCGCTCCTCATCACACGTCTCAATTTTCCCACCACACTCACACACTTCTGTCTCATACGCTCCAGGTGCGGCTTAAAACTCATTCGCTCGCCCATCCACACACCCAGATATCTCACACACTTCACATACCTCACATGCTTCCCATTCACACTAACGCTCGGGTGTCTCGTTTCCGACATATTCCCTTTCAGGAGCATCATCACCGTTTTGCTCTCTGAAACTTTCACACCGACACTCGCACCCCATTCGCTCACTATCCTCATCCACTCGTTCCCCTTTCTCTCCAGATCTGCCCGGCTCTGTCCTTCGACAGGCACGAACAGATCATCGGCATACGCCGTCGCCATACATCCACGTCTGCGGAGTTCCCACAGGAGCTTATCCATCTGTAGGACCCAGATTTCCGGGCCACAGATGGATCCCTGCGGTGCGCCCCGCAGCACCTTCTTCCACACTTCCTCATTCATTCCTATCATACATGCCCATCTCTCATCAAAGTAACTCCTCCACAACCCAATCTCTTCACATTCTTCCTCACACAGTTTCTCAATCACGCATGGCCATTCCAGGTTGTCGAATGCACCCTGGAAGTCCACAAAGATTCCCAACACATACTTGTACTCGGACACACTCACACACTCACGCACGCTATTCCATGCACTCTCGGTCGAACGTCCCTTCACAAACCCGTGTTGTGCCTCACACATTCTTCCACTCATCAATCGCTCCAGCCTATTCACCATCATTCGCTCCAACACTTTCCCAAGCACAGACAACAGGCTGATCGGTCTGTAAGACCCGGGGTCCGACCGCACTTTCTCTGGGGACTTCAACAATACAACCACTCTCGCTTTCTTCCACACCTTTGGAAAGCAGTTTGTACTCAGGCACACATCATACACTCTCTTCAGCCATCCCGGAATTGCGCGCCAGACAGCGCGCACCATTTCCGCCGTAATTCCATCCAGCCCGGGTGCCTTACCCACTTTCATCGCCCTCACAGCCACATCCACTTCATTCCACTCAAACATTCTTCCAGTCATCTCTCTCTCTGCCATTCGTACATCTTCCATTCCCGTGTCTGGGAAGAAGCGATCTAGCAGCACATTCGCACTTCAGGTTAGTTTTACCCTACTGATGACCAGTCATTGCGATAGTAATCCTGCTCAGTACGAGAGGAACCGCAGGTTGGGACATTTGGTTCACGCACTCGGTCGAGCGGCCGGTGGTGCGAAGCTACCATCCGTGGGATTATGCCTGAACGCCTCTAAGGCCGTATCCTCTCTAGTCAAAGGTGGCAATGATATCTCTAGGAGTCTCGTGAGTCGAAAGGCTCAAAACAATGTGACACTACTAGGCGGCCGGTCCCCCTTAAACGGGGAGACCCGGTCGTCGCACGAGCCCGGTTTGCCGTACGGCGCCTCTGCCCGTCGTCGGGATCTCACCGCTTACGACGGCACGGCGTCTAACGGTCGAACATGAGTTTCGCGAGTTCGATGTCGAGACTCGGAATCGTCTGTAGACGACTTAGGTACCTAACCTGTCGCCCTTCTTCCTCCCCGCGGATATCGTCAGGCCCCATATCTCGCAGATTGTGGATGTTGGCAGGCACTTTGCCCACCGGACTTGCTAAGATGAATATGCCTTTCCGTGTTGCAGCGTCCATTGTATTATCTAGGACAGCCTCCCACATAGATGTCTCTGCGAGGCTGACTTCGCCTGTGAATATCCTGTCCTCCTCAGGTTCCTTCTCAACTTGCTGTTCACCGACAGTACCCGGATTGTGTGTCGGCGCCTCCTTCTGTTCTCCACCTGGTCCTTTTAGTCCGGATATTTTCTTCTTCCTCTGAGCGGGTGTCATGCGCTCCCATTGTATCAGCAACCTTGAAGCTTCTGTGTAGGCACAAGTTCTATAACTCTTGTTTGCCCAATCATTCGCCTCCAGAAGTTGCTCCACCATCTCCCTCCGCAACTTCAACCCTCCTTTTCCTGTCCATTCCGGACAGACCTCCCACGGGAATGCTTTAACCGGATATAAGTGGTCCCGCCCGCTTCCTTCGAGGATCGGCACCCGATCCTCCTCTTCTTCCGGCCCCATGACAGGACCTGTTTGGTTGCCCTTGCGTACAACGCCGACGGGCTGTAAGGTTTCGCAGCTTACCTCAAACTGTATGTGATTAAAAGAAATATCCGTTTGCTGTATAGTAACCTCTATTTCTCTTTTTCGGAGACCGCCGTCGGGGGTTCGGAATATTCTCGCGTTGCCTATTCGGAGATGGCCCCCCTATTGCGTCAACACCCGCGAGGGCCACCGCATTATTGCGGTATTCATGTTTTGTGCATCTTCCGTTGTTAGCGTTTCGAATATTATCTTACTTATTTGTCCTATGAATTCTAAAGGAGCTCGCTTCATTCGTGATTTTCCTATGAGTTTGCTTATGTGATTTTGATAGTGCTTTATTTTATTCAATTTAGCAGTTAGGGAAACTAATCGTGGTCATATTTCGCAATATGAAGTGGGATAGTCGCATCGTTGTAGTACCAAATCCACATTTGTTGTTCAAGCTTGGTCGTCGCATCTTTGATATCGCGCAGATCGATATAGACTATTATCTTCCAGGAAATTTTGGACGTGCGCATCCTGCCGATGGTCTCGAAAAATATTCCGGGATTATCTTTTAATGCCGTAATTGTATATTTATTTATCTTCATCCCTGATCTGCAATTTGAGCAGGTTTAGTTTGGTCTACATGTACAATTCTATATTTATTTCGCGCGATTAGTATTTTAATATTATTATTACTTAGAATCTGTATTATTTCGTATGACCCTGTATATTCGTCATCGAACTTGTTTTTCTTTTTAGCTTTTAATAGATATACAAAATCTCCTATTTTATACGCTTGTGTTTTTAATTTTCTGTCATAATAATGTTTATAACGCGGGTCAATTAACAAAATATTCAGTTGCCGTACCTCTTGTGCAAGCAAACTCAGATGAAACCGCAAAAGCATTTACCCGTCGATTTATTTGCCAATTTGGAAAATGACAAATTTGATTTGCCCAAAGCAATTTTGACGGATTAAGGTTCAAATTTTACTAGCTCAATGATGAAGAAATTTGCGAAATATTTTATAATAAAACAATATTGCACATCTGCTTTCCATCCTCAATCCAATGTCAATCGCAGTTTGTGCCCATGCACCTTTATTTTCATCAGATCTTAGTATAGTAATGTCAAAAATTGGGGGGTCCAAAATGCATATCTTGTCATTTAGAGTCGTCTGACATAGACACTTGGGGGTCCATTTTTCAAAAACCTTTTGGGACTTGGAAAAATTTTTTAAAATTTTCAAAAATAAGTGTCAAAAAAGGGGGGTCCAAAATGCGTATGTCGACATTCTGAGTCGTTTGACATAGACACTTGGAGGTCGAATTTTCTAAGACCCTGTAAGACTTGGAAAAATTTTGAAATAAATTTTCAAAAAAAAGTGTCAAAAAAAGAGGGTCCAAAATGCGTTTCTCGACATTCTGAATCGTTTGACATGGTCGCTAAAAGACCAATTTTTACAAGTGTTTAGACTTAGAAAAATTTTGAAAAAAAAAATAAAGATTGCCGGAGCCCCGTCAGCCGCGGTACGCACGTTTGGGTACCGCGTTGCCCGATTCTCACCGCGAGGAGGTGGGGTCGGTCTCTAGAGAATCAAAAATAATTTGTGTTTTACACATTTGCTCGCACATTTACACACACAGGCGCGCGCGCTCACATACACACCCATACATACATGCACACACTGTGCATTACTTATAACTAATTTTACACTTATTTACATTTCACATTGTTATTGCTATTCCGGCCCGCTTACTTACCGCGACACGCCGCCATTACTTTTGCGTCGCACAATTTCTTAACATCTCGCAATATATCGCGGTATTGCTCCCCAAATTCCTTACTGTGTAATCCGGCGCACAGTTGCACCAATCGATGACGCAATTGTGACGCCGTCTTATCCGCGAACATGTTTGAATGTTGTTCAATCAAACACAACCACGCGTGTAAATTGGTCGGATTGCATGTCGTTAATGTGTGTTGTAAAATTATAAGATCGTGCTGTTGGGTAAAATTCGACACCGTCATCCGTATCTTTCGCAACGGAGTCTTCTTGATGTAGGTCTTGGTTGTTGCTGCCTTTTGTTTGTTTTCTGTTTCGGTTTTCACGGAACGTCGTCCCGAGGTCGACGGGACCGGCGAGTCTGACGATTTATCGGACGAGATAATGATCGTCGATGTTAGTCGTTTACTACGCCTGCCCGCTGAACGACGTTGTTTTTGTTTACTACGACGTGACTGCGTCAACGGCGGTGTCGGCAGCGCCAACGGTGTCGGCGGCGGTGACGGTGGCGCCGATGTTGTTACCCCGGACGAGATACCAATTGTGGAAAGTCGCTTTAATCGGACGACGCAATCGCGAATTGCAGCGCCGCCAATAGGAGTACGGAACGTTGCTGCTTCAGCGACAGGAGCGGCTGCGACGTCATCTTTTTCTTCGGAAGAGGAAAAATTGAATCGTTTTCCACGAAGTCGCTCTAATCGGACGACGCAATCGCGAATTGCAGCGCCGCCAATAGGAGTACGGAACGTTGCTGCTTCAGCGACAGGAGCGGCTGCGACGTCATCTTTTTCTTCGGAAGAGGAAAAATTGAATCGTTTTCCACGAAGCGTAGGACGTCGAGGAATGTCATTGTCGTCGTTGCTGTCCGTCGACGGTGGTGGTGCGACAAGGATCGAAGAATCGCGACGATTTTTGGTCTTTTTATTGGAAACGCTAGTCGACTGACGTCTCCCTCGATCGTTTTGACGTATTATTTTCAGTTCTCGCTTTACGTGTTCCATCGTCGTGGACGTTTGTCCGGTCCCCGAGTCTTTTTTCACTAGGCCCCACGCGTAATAATCCTTCCAACCTCGCACAACGCACAACGGAAATACATCGACGTTGTTTCTGATAAAGTCGGTAAGTATCGTCGCGAAATGACCTTCGTCCGTTAATCGAACTACCATTCGCGCGATACGCGCAAAATTGGTGTTAGGCTCGTGTAGAATAGCCTGCGTTATAACTTCTGGTGCAACTTCGTCGCGTATAGTGGCGCGACATTCTCGCGTTGGGTGCGTTTCGTACTCCTTCAAAAAAGACTCGAGCCGAAATGCTTGTTCGTACGTGTGAAAGTAATGCGCTGTCATTTCATCTATTTCATCGGCCGTTAATTTATCGGCGGCTACCAATCTCGAATACGCCCACGTAGCGTACAAAACGATAAAAAATCTTAGGATAATTGTCGTCTCGTCTTGGTGGTGGTCCTCCTCCTCCTCCCGTGTTTGAAGGGCGTCGATTTCGAAAATGACATCTCGCGCGTGTCGAATGCCGATCATGTGGCACGATCTGATGACGTTGGAAAAGAGCGGATAAACAAACTGGTCCGTCGGATCGTCCAACGGACGCACTTGTATCACGCCTCTGTCTTCCGATTGCATCTCCGATTTGTGAAGAAACATATTGCCGGTAATTTCGTAGTTAAAAATAAGACTAACACCGTGAATGAAATACATGCACCGCCATTCCGCGCGATGCGACCGACTGATCATTGAAGATGGCATCCACGGCTGCGTCGTGTACTCAGCGTTCGCAAATCTGGCCATTTCTTCCATATGTTTGAGATCCGGTCCGATACACTGTTGTACGTGTTTCGACCAATTGGAAACTTTGTAAAGAACGTTACGCGTCAACAACAACCGCGACGTGACGCACATTTCTTCCGAGTCGTATACTATACGACTCTTCTCTGCTCTGGTGTTTTCTTCTCCATCAGATTTGCTGCACGATCCAGTGGAAGATTTTTCACAAGTTGTGCAAGAACTGCAATGCTTGGTGGTGGCAACTCTTTGGCCACATCTTCCACCATCTTTTGATCTTCCATGTTTGTAACATGATTCTTAATCTCGGCTCCCTTGTACAGCTTGAAGGAGTTAATATCTAACGGGTCTGTAAGTGATGCTTCATGGTATTTTAGCGCACAGTAAACCAATTTTGGGAAATTTTTTTATGTGAAATTTTTTAGGGAGTTTTGATCTGAGTCCCATGAATGGGCAGCCTGTTACTACTGGATGTATTGCTTTAAAGGCATCTATCTCTGATCTAAATAATGGGATCTCTTGACCCAAAATCTGTTCAATGCGTGGGACTACTACAGGAACAAAACTGATAGAAGTTGCATGATAGTTTCTATATACTAGCCGTGCTTGTTCCAAAAGCTCAGCTCTTATATCAGAGAGGTTTGCGTGTTCTTTGAGCCACACAGTGGAGGCAAGCATAGACAACTGTGCTTCAGGATCACTTGACATGTCCTCCTTTATGCAAATTGCAGCTAACGTATTAACCGAAAATATCGGTTCGGTTCCGGGGGGGGGGGGTTCGGTCCATTAAAATACCAAAGGTTTCGGTTTCTGTTTCGGTTTTCTAGCTAACAAAAGTATCGGTATTGCGCAAATTACAGTTTTTTCGGTTCCGGTTTATTACAATTTTCTTATTTTAATTTTTATTAAATTAAATTGTTTACATATTACTGCGTGTGTGGTTCTATGGGTTGTAAATCTTAATTTTTGATACTTATGTTTTTATTTCACATTACATACACATGTTTTTTATTTTAATTTATACAGATTGTATAAAATATGTATAATAATTAATAATATATTATAATAAATAATGATATTTTGACGTAGATGTCATTTCTTCATTGTTTTTTATGTTTTTATCTTCTGGTCTTAATTTTTTTTAAGATGTAATGACATTTACATTTTGCTTCTGAAACTGTAGAAAAATAAAGTAGATAAATGATTTATGCAAAAAATAAATTTTGAAAAATTTATGCGAAGTAATACTTACGTTTTGCATTGATTCGATGAAATTTCACGAGGCTTTATATTAAATCGGTTATTTGCGTACGTATATTACGCTCGATGTCGTTGTAATTTCCTCTGAGAATTAATTTCACAATATCTTCATCTATATAACTTTTAGAAAGATTTAACTCTATTTCTTTAATAAGATAACGCACACAATCGTTAACATTATTAGCCACTGAATATGTGATAAATGCGCATCGATGCATTTCGCAATATAGTCCGAGAAATGTAGGCTTTTGCATCACAATTGCCACTGAATATGACGACCTGTCCGTCGTCTCCTCATTATTATAGTCTTTGGTTAGCATCACAGATTCCTTACCATAACATGTATTTAATGTGTCAACAGTTGTTTCCTCATTATTAGAGTATTTGGTTAGCATCACAGATTCACTGTTGTTTTCGTTGTTCTTATCTATATAGCTTATCGTATTAATACCACAAAATGTTAGAAAATCACTTCTTTTACATAGTATATGAGGTTTATTTGTTAAGATATTCTTCTTTATTTCACGCAATACATCTTTGTTATCATTTTTTGCTATAATAATTGCTGCGTAGTTTCGACCTGGTGAAAGTATTCTCCTCGTTTTCCATGTCTTGCTCCGTAGGCCGAGGTAAAATTGACGGAGATATTGTGTGGTGGACTAAATAAATAAATAAATAAAAATAATTGAGAAAAGAGAAAAGAAAAATTAACTTAAATAGAGAATAAAAAAAGGAAAAATACAAACTAAAATAATCTAAGTAAAAACGTACACAAAAAGAATGGCTACAAAAATTCATAAACTAATTAAGTCCACTTATTATTATTTTTTTAAATATCTTTTTTCCACTTCTATTTCTAAATTTACTTGAGTCGCCTGTGCCATCTCGTATCTTTCTCTCTGCACGAGAAATTCTTTTATGCAATCGCGACACTGCCGGGCTGGTGTCAGGCCTAAAATCACCTCCCCGCATTTTAAAACAACAGAACTTAGTCGACGGCGGGAGCCCGTGACGCGGTGAACTGAGAGAGTGGTACCCCCATTTGATATCATATCCATTTACCTCGGGTATCTGTTCGTCGTCCCCGAGCGGCGGCATCTGGTCCAAATAGCAGGCCAGACACTTTTTTTCGTGGCCAAGAGGAATTGACCCAGTACCATTCCCTCTTTTTTCCCCCTTTCCAAGGATCCTGGGCTTTTCACGATTTGATACGCGAAATCGTCTGGAGCATGAATTGCGCTAAGCGCGTTTTTCATTACTTGTCGTTCCAAATTACAGCGTTGTTTTAATACGCCCGTGTATAGATGATTTATTTGTGTGTGCGAATGTGTCTTTTTACTTAAACAAATTTTAAATTTTGTTACGTCCCGGCGGATCGCGGCCGCAGCGCGGAGCTCGGATTGTTCGCGGGGGACTAGATCGCTTTATCGGGTCGTTGAACCAATGGGTTCTACCCGGGGATACCCGCGATCAGGGTATTTGCGATGGCCAACCCTTTACCAAACCGTTTTTCTATACTGATTCTCACACGTCTATTAGAGGTATGCAGTTCTTCGCGATGATCCAACAGGTAACGTTCGAAAGCTTCTTCTATAGGGAAACACACGGGGCACTCGTACGTGGGGCGATAGTCGTCAATGATTTTGAAACACGCGGAGCACCTATGCAAATCGGTGTCTGAACCGTATTGAATGAAATGCTTGAATACCCCCTTAAATTCCTGCCGAACCGATCGGTACTCTCCAAAACGGCAATCCTCGCAGATTTCGGGTCTTGTTTTATGGCACATGACTCATAGTTTAGGGCCCGTCGTGGCCCTACGCCAATAACGAAACTCTCAATTTCCAAGTCTTGTTCTCGCAGTACGTCCTCCATCAGTACTTCCTTGTCAGGCTGATCTCTATCCTCTTTTATATCGTCCTTGTTATGAGTCCAGGTTTTTATCCCACACAGTAGCAACTCCGCCGCCCTAAATGCGTCACCCGGTGCCATCCCCTTCTCTCTTTCTAGGTAGCCGCTCCATTCGCGCACCATCTTTTTAGTACAAAGAGGGTACAAGGCCGTACACAGCGCCACCGTCCAGGCCCTGTTACGATATCCCCCGTAAAGCAGTCCTTGAACTTGTCGGTAGTCCTTGATCGATAATTGTGCCATTTTTTGGGCCCAGGCCAAGTTTAGGGGGAAATTTTCCGGAAGGGTTTGTAGGGTTCTCCACAGGTGATGTTTGTGTATCGTTGATAGTAAGTCTTGCAGTTGGTAACTGCGGATGTTGGTTGTGGGTAAGTGTGGGTAAGTCGTATCGTGGTAAATTCGGATGTCGGTAAATGGAATCAATGGTAACTTCTGCGAATGGTAAGTTGTTTGTTGAGGTTGGTAAAGTTGGAAACATATTATTTATAATTATAGACTTATTTACGCTGAACTAATTGTTAGGAGACTAATTTAGTTGCTACGGGGTAGGTATTACGTTATTTACATATATATGTATTTATAACTTTTTCTAAAAGTAGCCTAGAACTCTCATAGTCTATTTACTGAGAAGGTGCCAGATTTGGGACGCGGTCCCGCGATAATCCTAACTTATAATTTTAAGAAGTTTGAATTTTCCGCGAGTGTAGTGGAGCGGATGTAACAATTTACATAAGCAAAAATATCTGTGATTCTCACCACTTCCTACGTGTCTTAAGGGGGGGAGGGATTCTTGCATGAAGGAGTGGCGCGCAACAACCATGGCGCGCCATGGCGTAACAACGCGGACATTTTTTGGAACAGCGATGTCCTCTGTTTTTACGAAACGCAGTGTTGCCCAACACAAAAATTCTTTTTGAGTACCGGCGGCAGCATTTAAATTTAATATTGGATTGTAATGATGCGAACGCTCGTAATATATTAGGTTTAAACGGTACGTAGGTTTGCGTTCTAACGATGCGAGTAATTCACTACCGTCGTACATCGGATTCTTGCCGCTACCAAAGTTGCTGGAATTGTATATAATTATAGCTATATTTTCGTCTGAAAGAAAACGTTGAAAAAGATCGATCTCGGGAATTCCGCACCCGTCTTCGGATATCGTAACACCGGCGTTTCTCACTAGTTCCAACGCTAATTCACGCTGAAGAGCGAAAGTCCGACATCTTACGGAATTCCACCTGTCGTGCAACTCCCTCGTGCGTAGATTCCCGCGCTCGCAATAAATTTGTGCCAACACGAGAAAACGAGGTAGGCACAATTTATCTCTATTACCGAGATCTAAAATTGAACGCTTAGCTATGTCGGTTATTCTGTTTGTCGAGCCCCCGCGGCCCACTGGCACCGCGACGTTGAAAACGCTCACGAAGAAATTTTGAGCGTTATCGATTCCCTTGTTACTTTGTGCGACCGAGCTCACGAGATTCCATATGTTCTCAGGAGTTAAGTTTCGTACTGGGCGAAACGATAGTCCCGCCGGACGTGCGTTAGTTCCGCTGATTTGAATGATAATCTAACGTAATCTCCCGACACGGTCGAACGTAACGCATACTCGTGAATTTCGCGGAACGCGTTTTCCAGCCAACGCACGATATCGTCGCCTTCAATTATCGGTCATATTCGAAAACTGGCTTCCCTACCGAGTATCCGGAAATTTATAAACCGACGCGTGTTTTCTACCATTAATTCTATAAAATTAAACTTATGGCTAAGCAAAAATTAAATTAAATTAAATTAAATTAAATTAAAATTGTGAATATCCTGATGGCAAGAATACTTGTAGTTGATGAAGAGGGTATTTTATCTTCTCTAGAATGCTGTTGGTACCAGAATTGAGTCAAAATAATTTTCCGTTGGCGGTATCGGAAATTCAAAAAAATTTTGCCTTTTCTACGTCGTTCTGCATTGCAATATGATATGAAGGAGATCGTACAAGTTGAGTGTGTGTATGTATGTGTTCGGTGTCTGCTGCATTTTTTCTTGTGTACCCATGTATTTTAAAACACATTTTTGACTAAGAACTCTAATATAAATAGATTCTTAAAGCCTTTGAAAGTATACTTGAATTTTTCCAAATTTTTTTATGGGACTATTACAGCGTAAAAATCTGAACTAGGCCTAAAAAATGTTCGACGAAAGTAGCAGAATTACACACGTGGTCTGCGAAGGGATAGTATAGAAAAACGCTCGAAAGATATGCTAAACTAACAAATTGACACTATTCTATGTATTGGATAAGTATGTATATGAGTTGCTATTGTATATGAGTAGAGAAATCTAATATATAAATTAGGAAAGAATTTTTTACCTTTAACCCTGTCTATAAAAACATCGTGTCCGGTCAAAATCTATTGCCTCAACACAGTATGCTCACTTAACCCTTTTTTTGCGGTTTGCGCTGATCTGTACTGTGCATAGCTATTTTTTTAGGCGCCACTAATCGGAGGATTTTTGTGGTTTTAGATAGGTTTAGATTTCGACCAATGAAATCGTAGTAGAAAGCGGGGGCGCTCCTCCTTCTTTTTTCTGATTTTCGTTTTTCTTGGGTGTTCCTCGCACTAGATGCAGTAGTAAATAGTCCTTTTAAAGAGGAGGAAAAAAAAAGGAAAGAGAGAATTTCTTATAGCTGTGGGTATATATATTTGTGAGCTTCGTTGCAGATCTTAGGTTTTTAAGTTTTTTATACTTTCTCACTTTTCTGTCATAATTTAAACTTTAGGCCTAGTTTTCCTCCGGCTCGTCGTTATCGTACGACCAGAGATCAAATAGACGGATCAATTCGAATATATCATATGGAGGAGAATAAATCTTCTCCATCTCTTTGTCTTCGAAGGTCTCATACCATAGTTGTAGGAGGTCGTGACACGCTCGGCGTTCCCATCATCTTTTCCGCTGGCGGTATCGGAAATTTAAAAAAATTGAAATGAATTATTTATCATACAATAAATGCTTATATTATGTTATATTCATGTTCACAACTATTTCTAAATTTGCACAATTAATCTTCTAATAATGCTTTGATGATCTTCTCAGCCATAGTCTTCATTGTTGATCGTAGTATAGAATCTTCTCTTTCAATTGCATAGATCAGGCAAAATGTGAAGCACACTTTCAAGATAATAAAATTAATTAAAAACGACACATTGAATGTTGTTATGTTGAAGAAATATTTTTTAAAAAATATTTGAGAAATAATATGTCAAACACATTTAAAAATAAAAAAATGATTTAAAGCAAATAATGTAATGATAATCTTCATTGTTTGATATCATGTATACCACAAATTTTTTCAATTGGTGTTAATATGACCTCTAAAGAATTCCTTGAAACCTATTCCATTTGATCAAATTGCTTACAGTAATTTGATGTGGAATTTATTATAATTAATATGATATAATATTAAACAATTTGTTTACCTATGAGCATGAGAATAAATCCGAGCAATATTATTGAGCAAAAATCGTGCTCCATCTTGAACACGTATCCTCGGGTATCATCCGTTCGAATAGTAATTATTGCTGCATAGAACCCCCTACTTCTCGTATCTCTACAGAATGCAAATCACTAGTTGTTAGATTAACATTCTCTAATTTAAAATCATCTCTATCTGTGTACATTTGAGGATTTAACATAAACTTATTTTCGAATTCTATCATGCGCTTAATGATTCTAGCAGCATTATGTGGTATCATTACTTTTCTTTTTATGTTGGTTATACATACTTTGGTTGCAAAAACTATAGCTTTATTGTACTTATCTAAATTGTCAATTATTAAACCTAAATTTGACAATTTTGAGATTGCATCAGCAGTAAAATTTGATTTCAAAGGAATGTTTGAGTTTGCAGTGTTATATTAATTACAGTATCATTTATCATGTTAAATAACATAAAAATAAAAGCATCAGCAAGATGATATGAAGGAGATCGTAGAAGTTGAGTGTGTGTATGTGTGTGTTCGGTATCTGCTGCATTTTTTCTTGTATGGTTGGAAGCGGGGGCGCTCCTCCTTCTTTTTCCTGATTTTCGTTTTTTTTTGGGTGTTCCTCGCGCTAGATGCAGTAGTAAATAGTACTTTTAGAGAGGAGAAAAAAAAAGGAAAGAGGGAATTTCTTATAGCTGTGGGTATATATATATATATATATTTGTGAGCTTCGTTGATGCGGATACTAGGTAAAACTCGTTCTTTTCTTCCTCGGTCCTTGAGTTTGGCGTTGGTGGTCTCATTTTTTCTACATTTTTATTATATAATATATATATATATATATATATGTACTACTTAAATTGATTTTAGTGTTTATGGTATTTAATAGGGCGTTTCCCCCTTTTTTTCATTAAAAATACGCTTGGATATAGACGCAAAGTTTCTTTTATACATTTATTTAAATATTTAAAATTGTTTAATAATTTTTTATTCTCTTGAAAAGCGGTGTTTACTTCGTTTCTGACACGGTCCTGTAAATATTTTGTCAAACGCCGCTCCTGGGGTGTCGGTGAGAATCATCGGTTGCCGTGTTTTAACGCGGACCAGTTTTTTCAATTGGCAGTTCCTACAATTTTAAATGAATCTCTGGACGTCGTTTTTCATCTCTGGCCAATGGTACTTTTCTCTGAGTCTTCTATACGTTTTGGTGACTCTTTTATGTCCTCCGACTGCTGAAGCGTGAGACTTCTTCAGGATGTCAGGCTTCTTGGCGTCCAGTGGCATTGAAATGTGGTTCTTGCATATCAGGATCCGGGTAGGATTGTCCTGGAACGTACTTTCCAATATCCGGCGGACCGTTGAAAATACCATGCCGTCTATACTTCCCTTACATATGGCGACGGTAGGTAGGTCTAGTTTGGTGCACACATCGAATAAGGATGAAATGGCTTCTTTCACCCATTTCCTCTGAGTGTCTTCCGAAACGCACGTTTTGATTAGGAGCGCGATGATCTTTGTCTTTCCTTGTGTTACCACTCGGGCTCGGCCGAGCGTTGGATCCACGACTGCCGGTAGCCTTCCCTGCTTAATAAGCATTCGGCTGCCGGGGTCACACGGCTTTCCCTGTTGCGAAATGAACACCGCTAAGTGCGGTCTCTTCGCGCCAAAAAGTGGTCCTTAATTTCCGTAATCCGGGCCTTCGTAGGGTGAAGATCGAAAGATCTTCCGTGAGTGATTATCGGTGTTTAACGTCCCGACGGATCGCGGCTGCACAGCAGAACTCTGATCGCGAGACGTGATCGATTATCGGATCGAACGAACCAAATTTTTGCCCGTGCGGATGCGATCATCAGCATGCTGTAAAAATTATACAAAATAAATTATTTAAAAAAAGATCACGCACATACACAAATCACGTACCTCCTCAAGAATAAAATAAAAATACGTTGCTGGAGGAGTCCACTCGCGAATGACACCGTCACGCTGTAAAGAAATATACAAAATAAATTATTTAAAAAATCACATACATACACAAATCATGTACCTCAAATGTAGTGTGACCTATACTCACCTCCATGGGTAGATAAGGCACCTCAAACGTTGTGTGATCCAAACTATACTCCATGCGTAGAGATGGAGAGACCTCAGATGGAGTGAAATCAATATTTATCTCCATTTATAAAAGTTGTACCTTCGTAATTTTGATTTTTCCAACCCTTATATACTAAAAAATAAAAAATATTAAAACAAAAAATTATTGCACAAGTGCATTTATTAATGCACAAATTATTGCACAGCACAAAACACTTACACCATCGCACGGATATGTAATTTTCAGCTTCATTTTGACACTTTCACTATACTTTTAGTAAGGCGTTTTTAAAGCAAACTATCCCTCTTATTCATTGCGAACACAATACTGCGAATACTGTCTCAATATTCAGTATTGGGTTGGTTATCGGGTCGAACGAATCAAAAGGTTCTCCCTGGGGATATTCTCGACCAAAGTTATTCACGACCCGGATTCCCGATCACCAGAATCTGACTAAGTCGAATTCTTATTACAAGATCTGAATTATAGTATTTCGCGCGTTTAGGATGTATTGTTCGAATACTTCTTCGACGTCAGTACACTCGTAGCACTCGGTTGCAGGGCGGTAATCAGCTAAGGTTTTATTACACTCGGACTTATGTCTTGGAAGTGGACCAGTGCAGCCGATGCACTATGCAGGCGAACGTGGAGTAGCCCAAAAGCCATACTCCTCCAACGCGTGTTTGACGTACTTATTAGTGTAGATGATCTTAGACGTAAATTGGATCTATTTTTCCGCGTCATCATACTAATGGTTTTGATAGTTTAGACCACGTGCTCGACATCTGGAATGGAACATCCCTTTTTCCGGAAAAATGGCAATTGAAGTCTCGGCAAACTTCAACAATTCCGGGCGATTGGTTAATAAGATAGAGTTCTTATTTTGATAGGGTCTTCTTCTATCGTAGTCGTAAGGACATTCCCTATTCCATCAATCTAAAATTGTGGAATCTTCGTTATCTATTCCGATTACTAACGTTTTGTTGTCACTAATAATCGTACAGATATTTGACGGTATTGGAGGCCTGACTGAGTTAGACCTCTAAAAGCTTCCGTACGATAATCGGGGGGGATAGCTTCTCTGCGCACATTTCGATTAGCGATAAATGCGGCAGGGGGTGCGTTAATACAGCACCATTCAGCGGCAGTTGCCGCGTCCTCACCTTGTTTGTAAAGGTTCGGAGTAAAGACTAAACCTAGACCATAAGCTGAATCTTGGTCACGAAAGTTTGTATAGGAGTAAATTTCTCCTCTTTTCTGGATGTCATCCGTGTTTGGAACGGCTTTCTGCATGATGGCTTGAGTGATAGAGCCAGCTTCAGCCATTGTTGTGATATCCAAGACAGTAGTCTTAAAGGTTTTCGTCTGGGCCAGAATAGCGGAAATACGAAATCAATGACTTTCCATGTTGGATTAAGACTCTTTTGCCAACACGTCTAAAATTCCGTTCGCGGTCCGTACTGTACGAAGTGCCAAAGTACGCTTTCGAATTTTTTTATTCTCTATAAAATTACGCCGTCGATGAACCTAAAAAAGAAGAAAAAAATGCAAAATTAAGAAAACGGCGGGACTTAAAAAAAAAGTTGCAATTTTGACAAAAAAAATTTTTTTTAAGTCCCTTTTGGTTCGAAAGTTCAACTTGCAAACTTTTTTTAACTGTTTACTTATATATTGCAACGTCGACAGACAATTACTTACCCTTTAAGAGTTTGTGATTTGTCAAATAAAATTAGAGTGATTTCAGACTCTTTTTTCTCTTCTTCTTCTTTGCTTTTTTGCTCCAAGAAACTGGGAACGATGCCAGTCTTTCTTGACCAAATTGGTGTCGGGAGAAGTATGACGCTTTCTTTTAATGCATGGCTTGGAGGAGAATATTGACTCGTCGTAGTCGGTGAGTTCTGTGGTCTTCGTAAGAAGAAGGATTCGTTGTGGGACAGGGTTGCGAGAAAGGGCGTCAGCATTCGCATTGATTCTCCCGGTTTTATAAGCGATCTCGTACTCGTACTCTAATAGTTTTAACCTCCAGCGGACCAGACGCGACGAGTTTTTTACTGAGTTTAACCATACAAGTGGTTTGTGATCGGTAATTAGCTGAAATTTGCGACCAAATAGATATAGCTTAAAGTGGTTAACGCAGTACACGATCACAAGTAGTTCTTTTTCGATAGTCGTATAGTTCTGTTCCGCAGCGTTGAGCAGTCGGGAAGTGTACACTACCGGTAAATCTTTATACCTACGGGGCCCTGACTCAGGACACCTTCGATTGCAGTACCTGAGGCGTCCGTAATGAGGACAAAAGGTTTTGTAAAATCTGAGTACCGCAGGATTGGCTCCGAGCACAATAGTCTCTTTAGGTGGGAGAACGCCATTTCCCGTTCCCGTTACCAGGTGAACGCGGCGTTCTTTTTTAGGAGGTTTGTAAGTGGTTTCGTTATCTTAGAGAAATTAGGGATAAAGCGACGATAAGAGCCTGCTAGGCCCAAAAATTTTTTAATATTCTTTGCGTTCCGCGGGTGAGGGAAGTGTTCGACCGCTTCGACCTTCTTGGGGTCGGGTTTTACGCCTGTTTCGGAAATTACGTGACCGAGGTACGTAACCTCTTTACAGAAAAATTCGCATTTATCTGGTTGGAGTCGTAGACCAGCGCTTCTAAGACGCTCTGCCAGCTTATGAAATTTAATGAGATGCTCGCGCAGTGAGCTGGAATATAGAATAATATCGTCTAAATACACTAACAGTTCCACGCCTTGGAGTCCCGTCAGTACTTGGTTCATTAATCGCTGGAAGGTTGCTGGCGCATTCTTTAATCCAAAAGGCATGCGTTTGAATTTATAGTACCCGTATAGCGTGGAGAACGCTGTTTTATGCGCGTCAGATGGATCCATCCGTATCTGATAAAACCCCGAGGCGAGGTCGAAAACGCTAAAATATTTCGCGCTTCCTAGTTGGTCGAATATCTCAGTGATATTCGGTAGGGGGTGCGCATCGCCGATGGTCTTTTTGTTTAATCCGCGGTAATCGATCATCATTCGCCATTTTGTATTGCCCTTTGAGTCGGGTTTTTTGGGCACAATGCACAGGGGAGAATTATACGGAGATGTTGATGGTTGGATGACGTCATTGTCTAACAAGTCTTTTATTTGTTTATCAATTTTTCTCCTGTGTATTGGCGGGAAACGGTACTATTTTGTGTTTATCGGAATATCGTCCGTAGTCAGAATTTTGTGAGGAATTTGGATGGCTCGAAGAAGAGCCGAAAACGTCCGGAAACTTGTAAGTTTTTCGCGTCAAAAAATCAAAATTCTCAATCGATAATTGTGAAAATTGAGAACGTACAATTTTTAACTTACCATGCGATCCGCTCGACGCCGCGCCCGTCGGCCCGTGCCGCGATGTCCCGCAGGTAGACAAACATGGCGGAGAGAATTTCGTAAATCGCACGGCCAACTTCACTCGCCAAAAGCAACCGTGGCGTCGCGTCACTCACTCACGACGTTCACGAAAATCGACCGATATCGACGCTTATGATAGCGCGATCTCCGCGATACTTTCAACACTTCGCACGACACTCCCGGCATTAATCTTGCGACGCGGCGCGTACTTAGTTACACGGCAACGGAAAAATTACAACGAAGAAGCTACGAACGAAGCTGTACGATCCGCTTGACGCCCGTTGGCCCACGTCGGCCTGTGCCGCAGATAGACGATAACATGGCGGAAAGAATTTCGTAAATCGCACGGCCAACTTCACTCGCCAAAAGCAACCGTGGCGTCGCGTCACTCACTCACGACGTTCACGAAAATCGACCGATATCGACGCTTATGATAGCGCGATCTCCGCGATACTTTCAACACTTCGCACGACACTCCCGGCATTAATCTTGCGACGCGGCGCGTACTTAGTTACACGGCAACGGAAAAATTACAACGAAGAAGCTACGAACGAAGCTGTACGATCCGCTTGACGCCCGTTGGCCCACGTCGGCCTGTGCCGCGATGTCCCGCAGATAGACGATAACATGGCGGAAAGAATTTCGTAAATCGCACGGCCAACTTCACTCGCCAAAAGCAACCGTGGCGTCGCGTCACTCACTCACGACGTTCACGAAAATCGACCGATATCGACGCTTATGATAGCGCGATCTCCGCGATACTTTCAACACTTCGCACGACACTCCCGGCATTAATCTTGCGACGCGGCGCGTACTTAGTTACACGGCAACGGAAAAATTACAACGAAGAAGCTACGAACGAAGCTGTACGATCCGCTTGACGCCCGTTGGCCCACGTCGGCCTGTGCCGCGATGTCCCGCAGATAGACGATAACATGGCGGAAAGAATTTCGTAAATCGCACAGCTAACTTTACTCGCCAGAAGCAACCATTGGCATCGGCGTCGCGAGAAAGCTACACTTGCTGCTTGTGAGGCGATTTTGCTACTCAATAATTTATAGAAATCAATGAACCGTAACTTTATTTTGCTTCGCGAATCTGATTTTTCGGCGGTATCTTTAACGTGTTTCGTGAACGAGACGTATTTTTCTTTCGTTATCGGTAGTACGTCGATCAAGCCTTCGAACGCGGTAGCTATTTCTTTTATGATAAAATACGCGTCGTAACCGGATAAATTGTGGAAAATTATAGGAATGTAATGGAAATTTTTGTAATTTAGGTTGCAGTTTGAATGTGCGGGTCCTCTATAATGACCGGTCTGGTGACAATGATCGCGTACGCGATTATCGTCTGGCGCGAACGGTTTCTCGCAAATATAGCAGTGCATCGCGCTGCGGAATGTCTCCCACTCTCCAATTTTTGTAAATTTTTTATAAAGAATATGAAATTATATATTTTATTGAAATTATATATACTCATCGATCGCAAAAGTATTTTCTGTTTTTATGTCTATTGATTTGCGAGTTCACGCGGCGAGATAAATTTTTGATCCACGCGAAATGCCTCACGTTGTCGTCTCGCGGGTCCTGCTTTAGCACTACACTCGCAGCGTTTCTTCCAAAAATTGTCGCGATTTGATATAGGTTGCGTTAATCACCACACCGGTCAGTATACGGTTTTTCGAATGCGGTATCGATTTCTCGCTAAACGAGTCTTTCCGCGTTATTGTCGCCACTATACTAATGCCCACCGCGCGTATAATCACCACCTGAATTGTGGTCAGCGCAGATATTTTTAGTATCTGCCCTGTCTTTTCGTTTATTTGACAGTTCACTGTTTATATACACGTGTTCACACTTAGTGTTTGCATTAACAATTTATAATTGTCACGTTCTGTCTGTTGTTCGCCAAAAATTCTGTTATGCATTCCCGGCACCGCCGCGCCGGCGGTCTTATTCCCATGATTACTTCGTCACATACGACGCAGCAGACTTTCACGCCTATTAAAATATTAATCACACATTTTTGTATTTTATATTTTAAATATTAAAAAAAAAGAGGCAATTTCATATAGCTGTGGGTATATATATTTGTAAGCTTCGTTGCGGATACTAGGTTTTTTATACTTTCTCATTTTCCTGTCACAATTTAAACTCTAGGCCTAGTTTTCCTTCGGCTCGTCGTTATCGTACGACCAGAGATCAAATAGACGGATCAATTCGAATATATCATATGGAGGAGAATAAATCTCTTCTATCTCTTTGTCCTCGAAGGTCTCATACCAATTGTAGGAAGTCGTAGCGACGCGCTCGGCGTTCCCATCTTTTCTGCTGGCGGTATCGGAAATTTAAAAAAATGTTGCGTTTTCTACGTTGTTCTGCATTGCAATATGATATGAAGGAGATCGTAGAAGTTGAGTGTGTGTATGTGTGTGTTCGGTGTCTGCTGCATTTTTTCTTTTATAGTTGGAAGCAGGGGCGCTCCCTCTTCTTTTCTTGATTTTCGTTTTTCTTGGGTGTTCCTCGCGCTAGATGCAGTAGTAAATTTGTCACCGAGTCCCACAGTGCTTCAGTACTAGATTTATTGACCATCCGTCTTCTTCTGCACGAAGAACTTCTCGATGCAGTCGCGGCACTGTCGGGCCGGTTTTAGGTTCATAATTACTTCCTTGCACTCGGAGCAACAGACTTTTGTTGATAGCGGGAGCCCGTGCCGCGGCAAATTTAAGGAGTGGTACCCCCATTTTTACTCACTAATGCTCACTCTGGTGTCAATGATCTTGACCCTAGAATTACATTAAAAATTTTTAATCAACAACTCGTTAAGTAATAATACATCATTATCTCATAAATTAACTTTATATTATTTGAACAGAATCATACTTATTTCGGAGTATTATATATTAGTCGGTCTTTAATTGTATGCAACAATTCAAGTACTGTATCTTTTTTCAAACGAAATCGATCGAAAAATTTTTTGTCATCCCACACTTAAAAATTGTTCGGTTTATTTCTTATTACATAATGTCTTCTTTCGACAAATTCATCATTATAATGGACTGTTAATAGGTCCTGGTATCCGCTTTGGTTTCTGGGGAAACTTCCTCCTCGCGCCCACTGCTTTCTTCGGGGCTTTTTAACTGAAGGTTTTTCTTGAATTCCTTGGT
Source organism: Temnothorax americanus (assembly GCA_030770215.1). Lineage (NCBI taxonomy): Eukaryota > Metazoa > Arthropoda > Insecta > Hymenoptera > Formicidae > Temnothorax > Temnothorax americanus. Next base: position 46,084 of record JASTWO010000372.1, read on the forward strand.
CAGCGATTTTCTCGTTTTTCTGCATGTTTTTGCTTTTGCATCAAGCTCCGCTTTATGCAACCAAATAATTATTAATAAAAATTTGGATGAGAGTAATTCCACAAAAGAAAGAAATTGTGGTGTCTACAGGACGTAACAATTGTTTATCGTAATATTGTTATGTCTCGACCCTCCGGCGTGTCGTACCATAAATGGTCGACGGCTTCTCGTCGCCACCGCTTCTCTTCTTGTACCCACCATTGTAAGTCTTTATTGATGTAGCTTTTCACTACGGTCTACACACGTACTACACACTATTACATGTTCTTTTTCTTGCATAAGTTTTGCAATATTGTTCCAATGTTTTTTTATAGTATCTTTTCCACCAACAAAATTTGTCTGATGTTCACGATACAATTCTAATAGTAATAAAGTTTCCTGTTTGGTCCATGCATATACACCTGCAATGTGATTAAACAAGAATTAGATATTTTTTCGATTAATATATACATATACATGTACGAATATTTAAATACTATGTAAATTTCTATGTCAATGGATTACCTTCTGCACATGTGCAATTGTATCAAGACTGACAGCTGCCCAGATAGCAAACTGTCGGCATTGTGCTACCATAACGCATTCACATCTGCGCATAGGCGTGTCGGCATATTTGCAACAATGGAATAAATTATTGGATCCGCCAGTGCGTAGATAAAAATAATAATCGAGATTAAGCGACCCAACTGAACAAAAGAACAAAATAACAAGTTTCTGAGAGCCGCAAATTTCGAAGAAAAAAGGACTATCCATATTCTCCACTGGCTCGATTCCATACCTTATTCAAAGTCACAATGATAAATGCCAATTACAATAAGACGTGTTCCGAAAGTAAGGAATAACAAACCAGATCATAAACAATACAACAGAAACAGATCCGAATTCTATCACACTTTTTTCTTCGGAATTTGCTTGGCGGCTCTCAGAAACTTGTTATTTTGTTCTTTTTACGCATTTAATATGTAAGTTCTCACGATGTACTTGCGATATGTCTCCCACTTTTTCATAATTTATATCTGACATACTTATATGGACATTTTATTCGTTCTAGCGTGGCGTTCGCATGATGTGGTTTGGGCGCAACGTCTTGCGACGAATAATATTGTTGCATAATTTTGTATAATCTCACTTGAGAAGAACCCAATCGGGGTCGAAACGTTGTGAGACGAATAAATAGAAATTGGCTAGTTGGGTCGCTTAATCTCGATTATTATATTTGCAACAGTTGAGTCGGCATGTAAGGTGCATGTGTGGAGCACGCTCTGCCGACACATAGCGACACGATTTGTCGACACAGCATTGGCAAGCCTTGCTGGATTTGTGTAATAATAATGGCATGGAAAGAAACTATATATAACTATAGTTTAAATTATAAGAGAGACAAACATATTTGAAAATAGATATATATTTTTTTTTTTTATTGTGTAATAAAACACTTTTATATAACGTAATAATAAAATCAAATACGCCAATACAAATTTCTTTGCCGGTGGAATATATCAACGGTTTTCTTAGTGTTATTAAATAAAAATATTATAATTTCTTTATTAATCGCGCTGTTCTGCTCATTCTACTAAAGAAATATATTCTGAATAGTAAAGTAATCACAATCATATTGATACAGGCATATATACCTAAATATTTTAACATCTTTGCACCATCGACGCCGCCAAACATATGTGGCCACAAGATCTTAAGGCTATTTACAAAAAAATAAAGAATATATCCTCTATAAGAACGAGTATCCGAAGAATGCGCAGTGTTACATCTATCAGGAAGTCATTGATCTCGGCGGCGAGGGAGTCAGCAAGTTCGAGTACAATTATATCGCAAATCGCAAGTGTCATTGAGTTACAGACTATTGTTTTGGGTAATATGTCCCGCGGTAAGGACAATTTGGCAAGATTGCAAAATTTCGATAACGAGAATGCTTGGAGACTGATACCCTTTAAAGACGCGTTAGATATCACAATGTTATTAATACTAATTATAAACTAATTTGTTCTCACTATTTGAGGCATTATCATCAGTTTCATCGCTACTATCACGGCTGTTCCCGCTATTATTTTCAAGCATCTTGTCGATTTCGGAATCGTTGCTTTGAAGACCTCAACGCTTCAGTGATAGCCTCCTTGAATACGGTTTGCGTTAATGTAAAATTTTGATTTGCCGCCATTGCTTCTGTACGGACATAAATAATATAAATCAATACACAAAAATGTAAATTCGTCTGCTGCAAATCTTCGTAGGTTTCTATAGGGAATATTCGAATTTTCTATAAGTGATGCCTATATATATGAATGTTCTTATGATAAATTTTGATATAAACCTGTAGAGATTTGCAGCAGAAATATATATAGTACAATAGTATAGAAGAAAAATACCTTTACAAGCTTTTGCAAAACGTAAATCTTTAAAAACATTCTTTCCTTTGTAACCCGTAAAAGTGAAGTTATGAAAGACCTCGTCATTTGCGGCTTTCTTTAACATAGCATTGGCACAGCTACGTGCTGTCCATCCATCAACGTGGCCGGGACAGCTAATTCGTTCAACAGGGGTTCTAGTTCTTAAAGGTGGACTGATGGACATTGGTATTGTGGAAGGACCAGGTGCAGTGGGGGGTTGGGGTTTTTGGGAGGTTCGGGGTGTAATTTGGGCTTGCAGGGATTCCAGTTGGACGCCTTCCACGGCTGCTTGGAGTTTAGATACTGTTTCAGATGCTCTGGACATTTGAGATATAAACTCAAGAGACTGCTGTCGGTGGGCGTGGCCTTCGTCTTGGAGTTTCTTGATCATTATTCCTGATGTTTCAATAGCCCTACTCAATTCTCCGACCAAATTCCTGTGGGTTCGAGAGTTCTCAATGGCTATTCCTACATTAATTCCAGACATCATTATTTTGGCTGCTGGGATACCCAATGGCAATATACTCAGAAAAGTCCTAAGTGCAGCTGCGGTCGCCTCATTTAGCCAGCTCTTCAATAAAGGAGAGTTCTCCTTCCAGAAGTCTGGTTCTTCCTGTGTCTCTTCTCGGGCGAACTCCTCACATGAAATGAGAGCGACCCACGGTGAGGTTGTCTGAAAATCAGGGTTGTGGATGTATTTTTGATAGTTCGATCGGTCCGGAGGTGTTTGGGTGGTGTGACTAGTTGTGGTAGGAGCACCAAGAGGGAGAGCTAGGGGTTCCGCCTGTTCAGGGTGAGTCTGGATATTGGGATGGGTTGGCCCGGGGTCGGTGGTGAAACTTGGTTGAGTCGAGAGTCCCAGAGACAATAATGATTGAGATGAAATCGAGGAACTGGCCGATGTTGTTCTCTGATGTTGCCTAGTCGCAGTATCCCGTAGAGGATAGGGAGAGGTGAGTGGTCGAGAGGTCTTCTTCGTTTTCTTGCCCGTTCTGCCTGGAGGATTTTGCGCGGCCTGCTCCTCCGTGGTCGTGGGCTCCTCGGAGGCGGCTTGGCGGTCCTTCTCCGGTTGGTCTGGATCCTCTGTGTCCTGGGACCTCGGCTCCATGCTGTCGGTGCTGTTGGGCGTGGTGAGTTTGGGCGATTGGTTGGGCGAGTCCCAGTTTTTGGAAAAGGGTGATGCGGGTTTGGAAAATATGGTTTTTCCTTCCCAACGACAATCGCTTACCTGTTTCTGTTCTCGTCAACATTCACTCTTTCACAATTGTTGTGCGGCGAAGGTCAACGACCCTTGGTGGTCAAACCCCCTAGATGACGCAGGTCCTCGTATAGGGCAACTCGTATCCCCAAATCTCGCCAGTCCACTTTGGCGGTTTCTGCTAGCCGGGCGATATACGCCAGCATTGGTATTGCGGACACATAGTTTGTTGCCACTGTACTCCGCTGAGGATTAACAGATCCGGGGACAGTCGAGTCGGGACGAGAAGCGGCATCCAATTGTTTCATGCTTTGGTCCGTCGCCTCCAAGCACCCGTGGTTGTAGTTGGGGTTGTATCCTACCCCAACCCACATCAACTTTTCTTTAGAATTTCAAAACAATCCATTAGCCTCATTATACCAGAAATTTGTGAAGCTTTAGTTCATTTGCTAAAGGATTTTTTTTATTTTATTATAATGTTGTTAATGTTGTTAATCTTATTATAATCTTCTGAACTTGCGAATCTTCTCTGCCATCCCCGAGTATTCTCGACGAAGACCCCTTTCACCACAGCAGTTTAGTGATGGTCCGAGTTCTTTCCTCAACTTCTCAACCCCCTCTTTCAGCATTCGGTTGTACTTTGATCTAGTCCAGGTTTCTTCCGGATGTACGTCTTCAGGAGTTCCCCAATCTAGGTTTCGTCCTGCCTCCTCCGGTGATCCGGGTTCCATTCTGCAACCTCTGCCGAGGTGCCCAACTTCGGCTCGGTCTCTCCAGTGACCATAACTACACTCTTCTTCTTTGCTCCGGTTACGACGTCCTTCGGCAATCCTGCCGGGGTCGTTGCGGTCACTGAAGCCCCCACAACCTCTCGAGTGGTCGCGCCATGCTTGGAGCTCGTCTCTTCGGTGGTCCTCACAGACGCTCCAGTTCTGCCCGGATCCGCCACTTTTGTTACCGCTCCCTCCTTGAGCATTGTGGGAGATGCAGGTGTTCCCTTCCCGTCTGGAGCCGAGCCTTTCCGATGTCCATCGTTTATATCCCCTGGTCCGCGTTTCATGTTCAGAGTTGCTGCACCACCCGTCGTAGGCCCACCCGGCGACGTCCTCCGACCTTGCAAAGATGACGCCGCGTGTGCTTCCCCCAACACTTTTGTGATGTCAGTAGTACTGGGTCATTCCATTTTGTATCAGTAGTTATGCAGACTGCACATACTCGGATCGAATCGAATACTGCGACTGGGCAATGTCAACGACTGAGGCCCACGTTTACTATCATTATTCGTTTTTTGTTATTATTTGTTTAGCTCGAAGCTTAACTACCACTCGACAAAGCGTGTAATTTGATCATAAAAAGCATCTTTTGATGTTTCGTCGAAATACTGACTTTTGGTGGGACACTGCGAGCCAAACACTGCGTCCCTCTAGTGCAAGATGTTCAACCGGATAATATCCCAATAGGTTACGCGTGGCCTGTGTATTTGGAGGAGTTAGTGCTGCAGGCAATGGAAAATAATCTGGATCGTTGTCTCTGCTAGCTTCTAAGAATCTACGCGTCAAAGGGGAGGGCCGCAGCTGCGGTTGCTTCATTCAACCAACTTTTGAGCAAAGGAGAATTCTCCCTCCAAAAATCTTGCTCTTCTTGTGTCCCCTCCCGAGCGAATTTCTCACATGATACAAGAGCAACCCATGGTGAAGTTATTTGGAAATCAGGATTGTGAATATACATTTGATAATTAGATTGATCTGGAGGAGTCTGGGTAGTGTGGCTGGTGGTGGCAGGAGTGCTAAGAGGGAGGGCCAGGGGCTCTACTTGCTCGGGATGGGTTTGGCCTGGAGGGGGGTTTAAGCCAGTATCGGTCGTGAAGCTCGGTTGTGTGGAAAGTTCCAGAGATAGCATGGACTGAGATGAGATTGAGGAGCTAGCTGATGTTGGTCCTTTGGTGTTGTCTTGTTGCAGTGTCACGTAAGGGGTAAGGAGAAGTGATTGGCCGAGAGGATTTTTTCCCTTTCTTCCCCGTTTTGCCTAGGGGGTTCTGGACCACCTGTTCTTCCTTTGTGGTTCTAAATTCTTCTGATGCCGCTTGGCAGTCTCTTTCTAGTTGTTCAAGATCATCTGTATCTTGAGATTTTAATTCCATACTGTCGGTGCTGTTTGGCATTGTTGCTTCCTGGGATTAATCTAATAAAATTCAATTTTGAAAAGAAGTGGCGTCAATTTGGAAATTATGGTCTTTCCTGTAGCAAGGGGAGAAGATGTAGCATTCATAAGCATTGTGTGAATCTGCATTACATACACCAAAACTGCCGGGACTAGCATCTAGAAGAGAACGTTGTGGTAAGGCGATTTCTGGGACGTTTACTCTAATTGTATCACCAGAAAGAGTCACAACCGTGTTTATCAAAGAGAGGATTTCTGCAATAGGCTGAGGGACCAACATTGCGTGTGGTATCAGTGATACAGCGTCTCTCTCATCACTATATCGATTCTCGCTATTTACCTCCGTTACCGTTTTAAATAACCACGAATTTAGACATGTGGTCATTGCATGTAAAAATGTACAGAAAGGCATCTTCCCCTTTTTAAACTTGGATTGCTCAGTTTGAGCTCCCTATGGATAGTTTCACATAATAAGGGACAGGATGAGAATTCTAAATTGTGTGCGTAAATTTTCCTAACGGGGCGTGATCCTCCAACGAGATCGTATAATGGTTTGTCCTTGTCAACACTATTTTGAGTGGACCTATATTTTGTTAAATCGCGTATCATCAAAATGCTTGCAGATTCGTGGGGTGAGCACGCGATGGTTCGCACCGATGCGATGTTTAGACGTTTCTTGGTGTGTAACTATAGTAGGGGCGTCCCAGAATGCTGCGCGCATGTGCTCGAAGAGCGCTCCTCTAGAGGAGGCGATATCATAAGGCCGGTCTATGTTGCCATTCGTCGCATGCATCTCCGAGTTATGCATAAGGGCGCAGGCCTTCAACCACCCCACGCCCCCCATCTCGGATACAACTCTGTCGTAAGCCGTGTCGTAGTTGTACGATCCAGTGGGTGTCGCGACATTCTTTTTTGCCTCACCCTTCATCTCGTAGTAGACGCAATGCGGACATACCCTGGCTGACACAAAGATTGGGACTAGATCGTTAGAACTAGTAGCAATTACAAAGGCCTCCCTCTGTGTCTCGGCATCAATATGACCCGCCTCCGCGTCCACCACTGATCCAGGTGTGGCAGTCTTTCCGTCGTCCTCAGCGACCCGTTCACCGCCGCTGAGCCACACTGCGATGGTCTGTTCAAGCCTAGTCGCTGCGAACTTCGCAGCTTCGGAGTCCATCTGGGCTTCTTTCTTGAAGCTATCTACCCAGGAAGACTTGGTCCCCGCTCCCAATCCAGTGGCCGATATGCTCTTTAAAACGGCCAAGACCCACTGTCTCTGTTTACCGGCGATCTCCAGCAGCCCGGCTAACCTTGGGCCGTTATTTTTGATCCTCTTGGCGAGGGAGTTGGCCTTAGCGCTCAAACTCCTATCAATCCTGGAGGTTGTGGTGGTGGCCACTGACTGCGCCTGGCCCGGGCCGCCCGATCTGTCGGTGCGCGTCACAGTGCTGCTGGAGTAGGTGTCACGCACCTTTGGGCCCTCATTCGTAGCGGCCAATTCCCTCTCTCCCCATTTCGTTAAGGGACGTCTTTGATTGGAGGTTCGCAAGTCTCGTGCGAGTCCATCGGCTTGATAATGTGGACGCGTAATCGGCTCGCGGCGAAGTTCGGCCCAAGGTTCGACTCGATAATGTGGACGCATGATCGGTTTGCGGCGAAGTTTGGCTTGCGGTTTGGCTCGATAATGTGGACCCTCCTTTGCATGCAAACCCACATGAATTCTCTCCGGACAAAAATATCGGTTCGGTTCCGGTTTCGGTCCATTAAAATACTTAATAAAGGTTTCGGTTTCTGTTTCGGTCTTCATATATCCTTATTGACGGTATATTAATCTTCTTAGTCCATTTTACCTATTTTGTTTTACTAATGTTACGTCCAACTCTAGGATTAGATAAAAAAAACTGGGAAGCAAGGGAAAGGCTAACCAGAGGGGTCGGGGTAAGGAAGGACGCAATTGTAAATGCCGCTCGCAGGTACGCACTCTGAGGCGTAGGGCGAGCCGAACGCACTTTTACGACTCAGGAAGGGTCAACGTCCGTAGAGACGCTAGGACGCCTTCCGTGAGTGGTGCGATTGTAGGTCCTCTTTCGAGTCAGGGAGTTTAATCCCTTTAACTCAGGATCGGACCTCGCGCAATTTCGAGAGGGAAATGGTAGTGAGTGAGGTCTTAAATTATAAATGAATGTAGATTGAAATTAATATTTAACATAAGATAAACATTTATTATAGATTTCAGCTTAAAATAAGTAATCACTGTTACAATATTAAATTGGAATACATAAATAATAATGGATATAATTTTATATCACTAATGTGGTCATAAAGCTATACAAGTTTATTCATGCACATGCTATTTAGAAGGTAAATATACATGATTAAATCATGATTTTATCGTTTGCACAATAGGATTATAATGAATATCCATATAATGGTTGATCCTCCCATAGATATGAGAGTACCAATAAAAGACAAAGAAAAGCCTGTAAGAATATCAAAGTTAGTTGAAGGTACATCTCTGTGTGTATTCATAGAGTAAAATTGATTGTTGTCCATAGTTTTGTCTGTTATATTATTTAACACACAAAACTCATAGCTGCTTTTAGGAACTTTTATGAAATTAAGTCTGTTGTCACAATTTATTAATATACTCTCATGTGTGCAAGGGTTTATATATCTGGTAGTTACTTGATCATTATTAGAACTGGCTTTAATTGTTAAATACAAGCCAGATGAATGACCACGAACTCCCCATAATTCTATTAAATCAATTGTACAGTTAGACTTTGGAACTATGACTTTTGTAGTGGAGCACTTACATTCTATATGAAAGAGTCCTTGATTTGATATATAAAAGTTATTCATTAGGTCATTCTGTATAAAACCAATAGGAGTCCATCCAGGTAATTTAGTGCATCTTTTTGAAATAGTTGATATGAAGCTTGTTGGACTGTGACCCAACGAGTCAGCCAACTCAAAGTAATAGATGTTGCGCAGTGTTATTTAATAACAGACGCCGAGTACTGTGGTTAAAATACGTGTAATTATAAAAGGCTGAATACAATAGGCAGTGTGTCTTTTGCTCAAAAGGAACACAACGAAAGAAGGATACTTTGAACAGAAAAAACGTTTCTATACACACTGCAACGCAACGTAACATAGGACAGGGTAGAATACACAGATAGTGAGAGAGAGAGTCTAGTACAACGGTACAGCGCTGCCACCACGCAATCTTTTCCCTAGCAAGCGTGGCGTGCCTGTGCGAACATAGAGGCGCTACAAGACGCTAGAGCGCCATATTCAACACTCCCACTCGCTGAAATGTTTGCCATGTATACCCCAAGCTTCCGATTAGCCTCGAAAAGGTTCCTTGTTTGCGGTTTCGTAAATATGTCTGCAAGTTGTCCACTGCTGCTTACATGCTTGATCTCGATTATTCCGCTTTCGACTAACTCACGGGTATAATGGAATTTTACGTCGATGTGTTTAGTTCTACGATAAAGTATCGGATTTGTAATAAGTTTTTTGCGTACGCGAGAGAACCTCTATTTGTAGCCTGGGCGAAAGTGCTAATGGGTGACTTTGGACACGGTGCATTTTTAGACGTGCTTTTTCCATTATACCATGCATATTTTTTTCCCAATCGACGATGCTTCGCGCCACTACTCGGCTCCGGCTGTGGATCGTCGGGGTCTTCATAATTGGACGAGGAGGTCCGATACTCTAGCAATAAGTACTCGTACAAGTCGGGATCTATCGCTACCAAGACGCTATCGCTGCTGCTGCTTCCTCCGCTGACGACGTTTTGGTGCGGCGCTTGCGCCGCTACGTTTGTTGGCCGATGTCGTAACAACGAGATATCTTCGGCGCTGCTCACGTCGCTGCTAAAACGGCCGCTCCCGCTCGTTTCGCTCGTTTTGCCATTGCCGTACGAGTTGGTCGTCACGCCGCTATCGCGACTGCAGCAGCGGTAGCTGCCGCCGCCGCTGCTGCTGCTGCTGTCGCTGTTCGCCATATGAGTTATTCTACAAGAGAGGGGGCTCTCTGGATTCACGGCGACGCTTCGCGTTGCTCGGTCCCGGCCGAGGATCGTCATATGATTTGAGGCACCACTGTTACCTATCCATGAGTCTTGATTGTTGACTGCTGTGTACACCGACCGACATGCGAGCATTAGTGACTTGCTGTACATCTGATTTGCTTCAGTTGATTTACTTTGTGACTGCTCTTTTGCAATTCTGGCTTTGTATTTGCGGCAATCTTTTTGAAAATGACCAGGCTTGTGACTTAATTTTGCTTCGTGGCTTTTTATCACGTTCAACATTCGGTTTTTTAATCGTTGCTTGATCTTTGCGATTTTGTGACAAGTGCATCACCGCTGTCTGATTTGCTGCTGGTTTCATCTTTTCGTGATTCAATCAGTACAAGCTGTTGACGGATGTCATCAAATTTTATCGTTCTGTCACCTGTTGCTTGTATGTAATACGTTTCACGGAATGTGTCGAATTTTGCAGGCAAATCATTGATTAACTTCGCTACCAATGTTACGTCACTGATTTTCTCACCGATGGCTTCAAGTTATTGTACAATGACTGCTAACTCTGAACAGTAACTCTGGACGGACTGTCCTTCTTTGAACTTCATGGCGTGCAATGCCTGATTCAGCAGATATTTATTTGCGTCTTCGTCTCGTAAAGTGATTTTATTTTTGTAAACATCGCTTTTGAGGTATTACATTTTCGTATTGCCGAATGATCATCGTCGCTTAAGCCGCCTGACAGAATACGCATTGCCTTTGCATCCTTCTTTAGCCATTCTCTTATTTCTTCCGGTCTTCCGTCCGCCGAATTTACCTCGCTGCCATGCACGACCTTGTAGACGCCGACGCTCTTGAGACAGGCAATTACACCTCAAACTTTCAGCGTTGATACGATGCCTTCGTCAAGACGGGAACACGCAGATCTTCGTGAGTCGACATTTGTGCTTTCAACGGATTACCAAGAGCGTGCAAGATAAGCTCGACTTACTTTTATGAACGAGACTCGAACTTAAAATCTAACCTCTCACGTAAATAACGCACGAAATACGCTCTGGGCTGCTCTGGGCCCATAACCTGTTGCGCAGGGTTATTTAATAACAGACGTTGGGTACTGTGGTTAAAATACGTGTAATTATAAAAAGCTGAATACAATAGGCAGTGTGTCTTTTGCTCAAAAGGAACACAACGAAAGAAGGATACTTTGAACAGAAAAAACGTTTCTATACACACTGCAACGCAACGTAACACAAGGACAGGGTAGAGTACACAGATAGTGAGAGAGAGAGTCTAGTACAACGGTACAGCGCTGCCACCACGCAATCTTTTCCCTAGTAAGCGTGGCGTGCCTGTGCGAACATAGAGGAAGGCGCTAGAGCGCCATATTCAACAATAGATACCTCGAGTTCACCGAGTCAGCTAACTCAAAGTAATAGATACTCCGAGTCCACCGAGTCAGCTAACTCAAAGTAATAGTGAAAGATTATACCGGATCTACCGATAATCGGCTAATCTGGGACAACGGAGAGAAGATTACTCCGAATCCACCGATAATTCGGCTAATTCAAAATAGTAAAGAAATAAAAAAAAGGGGTAGAGGATTTGAAGGACATGTACCCGAGAGACTTTCCGAACACAAGAAAATAAGGGTAATAGAAAGAAGTGTATATACGACTCACTACTTGGCGCTGATCAAGTTGAAGTAAAATGAGAAGTAGTTGAACTAGCTGGATCTGATGATTCCCGGCTTCTTGGTGTGCACTCGTAATTTTAGCGCGTACAACTTGATAGTTTACAACTTAAACGATAAAAAACTGTTTAGGTTGACTGAAGCTTAAGTTCCTCAAGAGACTGAAGTCCAAGAAGAAGAGAACGAGTGCCGCAATGTCAGAATTTATATAGGAAAATGTAGGAAATGGAAGGAGTGGATTTCATGTGGGGTGTGTCTGGTTTTCATTTTTGGGATTTTTGGTTGGTGGGGATTCTTCTAATTATTGTTTAAGGGATTTCTTATTGGGCGAGATGTTTCTCGCCCAAGAGGTAGATTCTAGGTTTTCGCCTATCCTAGAAAGCTAGAGACGGTTATCGATTTTTCCGGTTTTCCATTGGTGAGCCTCCTCGTAAGGCCCCCACTGTCTTATTGGGGGTGACTCATCTTATTTTTTGGTTATCGCCAATTTCTCTCTTTTATTGGGGTTCTTATTTATCTCGCGACTCTGTTTGTATGTCGACAGACGATGCATACCTCCCAATCTTAGACGCAAACAGAAACTTCCGCCACGTGTATTTACAGGCACGTTCTAGGCTTTTTATCTCTGCTTGTCGGAAACATCGTACGAGCAATTTTAGAAAGCTTGCTTGATGCAATAAAGATCTTCATCAACTCTGTCTGGGATTAAGGCCCCTTTTGGCGCTTCGTGTCGCCGGGCTTATGGGCCAGACAAAGTTGATAAAAATCCGATCACGTATGCCCCGTCTGTCGGTAGTTTATTCTGGGAGGTCGCTTTGTGTCGCTTAGCCAAATAACTAGTTGTAAAAAAAAGGAAATGTGAGGAGATCAAAGCTCACTCGCCGATCGATAACCGTCCGTGCTCAGGAGGTCTATTCTGTAACTCCTTAACGACGTTGTAGTTATCGTTAAGTGAGTTTATCGACAGTTTTAACGAAAGTTGTATTCTGTAACACATCAAAGCGATAGATGTCGTTAAAATTTGTCGATAAGAAACCGAGTTCTGTCGTTATGCTATCGAGGGGTCTTGAACCCCTCGACTTAGCTTTATCGACACACTTTGACGCGTTATGTCAGTGTGTATGTGCAAATATTGTGCATAACCTCAGTATACATATATATATATATATATGTATGTATGTATGGGTTTGTGTGTATGTGTCCTGCATACTTACAATTTTCCAAGATTTATAATCTTTTACTTTTTCATTAGGTGTCAAAGAATTGAGATGTTTTGCTAATTCCTCCCAATTTCCCTGTAAGGTGTTCTTGCCCTCCAATGTATAAAACTTCCCTGATGCCACGTGTGGATGTTGCTCCAAGTACGTGACAAGCGCTTCTATCTGTTGGGATGTAGCTCTTGCCTGTCTTTTTGCCATTTCGATGAGCCAAATATATTATTTCTGTAAATAATATTCTTATATTAATACTTTAACCTCATTATTGTGTATAAGTATTAACATAATAAATGTACCACGCATAAATTGTAACATATGTATCTATACAATTAACTTTTCTTGTCATTTCTTAAACAGTTTTTAACAAATATGAAAAACAATATTAATTACAATATATTAATCAAAATATGTGTTATACTTACGATTTATTTTCTTTTTCTTTTAGTCGGCAGTCGGCATGTCAACATAATAAAACTTGTGCGTTCCTAAACTCATTATAAAAATACTGAGCTTTGATTGGCTGAATATAACAATCTTTATCTTAGATATTATCTTAAAGAGTTATTTTGAATTGAGTTTTATCGTCTTGATAACGATGTCGCTATCCTATTTTGTATCGATGCCTTGTAGTTAGACAGACTTATAGAATAGCATTATCGTTATAACGTCGCTAGCGCAAGCGACGACTTTCGATATATAACGATAACGACAAAAGATACAGAATAGACCTCCAGTTTACTTATCTTAATTAAGGCCTATTTTAGGCGCGTAGGAATTTCCGCGAAAAAAGGAAATCGTGGAGTTCGCAGAACGTAACATTAACTTAAAAAGGCTTTTATATATCCGATGCGATTCTTTTTGGTGTTTTTTTTTTTGTATAATATTAGATTCTAAAGAGAGCACGTTTAACTAATCGTTCTATTTGATACTGTCCAACAATTGAAAACAACATAAAAGTCATTTGTTGTAATGCTAAAAATATATTCGATATTATATCAAATTTTTTATTAATAAATTTTTTTTCTACCACAACATTTGTCCTATTATTAATTTCTCTCTTGTATAAAGAGCTCATAATAATTACCGCATACGATGGTACCGGTATCTCTTGATTAAATTTGTACCTAAATTAAAACATTTCAGTTATATAATCTCACAATCAGAATTGTATTTTCTTTTTTTCTTTCCCGTAATGATATAACATTTTTCATGATAATTGTCACAACTCGCGTTGTAGGTTTTCATACTTTTGTATTAGTTGTACATCACATAAAAGCTGTACATCAATTGCTTCAATGTTATATCGTATGTTTCATGTGAAAGACAATTTTGTATGGGTGAAGAAAGAGAGAAAGAGGAAGAAAGAGAGGGAGGGAAAGAAAGGTGTATGTAGAATTGCTCCACCTCCCTTGAAAGCTACTTGTTGCTAATGGTATATCTATTGCTGTAGAGTTCACTATGTATATCCTGTTATCATCAGTGGTGTGAACTACTGAGTTGCACAATTTAGTCTTCTTCTTCATAAGGAATCCTCCAGGTAAGTCTGGAATGACCAAGTAACTAGAACTAGAGTCAGATTCAAGTATCACACTTTCTCCCTGATATAGTGTCTCCCAACCACATTTGCTTGTCGGTGGTTTGTTGTTAAGAACAACTATACCATCTTTGGTTTTTGATGCTTGCTTTCCTTCTACCCATGTTAGTGTGCTTCCATCTAACCAATTGTTATAAACTTTGATTCGTATTATTTATTGTATTAAAAAACCATTGCCTTGCCCAAAATTGAAATTATCAAATTGAATGGTTTCACACTTGTATAGTAAAATGCATTTTCTTCATAATCGATAATTCTCTCTTTTTCATAAGCCGCAGAAACCGAAATCAATAAATCTGACAATTGTAATTTTTTTTTCTGTACGGTCTCGAGTATCGGGGCTACCTGAAATACGTAATTGCGCAAAACGCTCGCGAGAATAAATCTGAAACAATCGAATTGAATTGTCCAAAAACTAAATAAAGTAAATAATGAAATGTATCAAATAATATATAATGTATTAAAAATATTATTGGCTTATTTTTATCTTGTGATTTTATACGAAAACTTTGGAAATCAGTTAAGGTAACGGCGCACGTTAATTGTAAAAGGAATGAAGATTGTTACGAGCGTTTATTGATTGTGTATCTACAAGAGGCTTCATCAATGGGCGTTTTTTTTTTTTTTAGTAAATAATGTAGTTTTAAAATAAATTCTTGCGTTACTCTAACGAGAAAAAAGCCAGAGTATTTACCAATGTTATTTCAAACTCTCACGAGTATGCAAATTTCCATGAGAAAATGTCAATCGAAAATTTTCTTACCGTAGCTTTTTACTGTAGCGTAATGCGATTAAAACAACAATCATGAATGTAAAGCGATTTGAAAACGAATTTGATGGGAGATATAACGAGGAAGTTACCCAATGTTTAGATGATAAAGTAATTTAATGCAAAATTTTGCAAAGCTATATTTTTATACAAATATTTATATATAATGTACATACACGGAGAAAATTTTGTATTTTACCGTTAAATTTACCAAGCAGATTGGTAATTTTTGAAAAAATGCTGAAATTTTACTGTATATTTTAATAAAGTTAATTAAACATGTTTTATATTTTAATGTAATTAGATATTGATATTTTGTATTATGGTAGATTAATCAGAATAACGCGCATAAAATTTTTTGTAATACATGTTCAACAATTATCATGATTTTCAGCGTAAATTTTAACAGAAAATTTTCTCTGTGTAGGTGTAGGATAACACACGATGTTATAACGTTAAACATATTTTATTGTTAAGATTGTAAAATATATGTGATAATAAAACTGCAAGTGAATAAAATAAAGTACTGCTATAATAAATTGTTAATTATTTGTTTTATTCTAGTTTATTAATCTTAGAACATTACACTTCCTAAAAGTCCCGATTTCACCATATTGGATGTACGATACTCAGTATGGTTTCAATTATTATCAATAACTTTTCGAAAAGTCAATATCTTTAAACATGTTTTTTTTTTATTTAAACACCAGAATATCAGGACCGCATCTGTCATCGTAATTACAATTAACATTTAAAAACACAAGTTAATTTTGGAAAAAACCCGGGTAGAAATTTGCTGACTCACAAAAAAGCGCTATTTGCTTCCAAAAATTACTTCTTTTTTAGAAGTAATTTTTTTCATTGAAAGAAAAAAGAAGAGGAATGCTCCGAAGCATTTGTAGCGTCCAGTGGACCGCAGCCTATAGACGTGATAAAAGTTGTCTGTGGACCGGGACACAAAAGAACCCACATCACACATGGGTGTAGGTGTAGCACACCCAATATTATTTTTAATAGTGTGCCATACATCTCTATACTAAACGGCAGATGAGACTGCGCATCATATAAGGAGTCGTAGAAAGGGAACAAAAATTTAATTACCTTACTACTTTGATTCCCTAACTTTCACTATTTAGAAACGGCGGGCAATTTAATAACAAAAGTGAGTGTGCTACACTCACGGTGTGGTCTTCTTAAGTTAATATTCTACTTTTTTTAAACAAAAACGTTCATATTTTTTTCATAAACAAAATTGTATTAATATTATACCATGTCAATTTAGCAATAGAGTCATTCTGCATTGCAGTACATAGCATCAACTGCGTCCGCATTAAGCTCGTACTGGCACAATTTATCGAGTCAGATAAATCAGGTATGTTTAGACTGTCAAAAACAGTTTTATTGAAAAATTGGCGACTAAAATTGAACCAAATTATTGCATCGTTCCGTATATTCTCTGTTTTATATAATTTTTATCTTTGTTTTGCATTAAAGAATAACAGCTAGAAGTTACGTAATATATTTTTGTTTGAAAACAAATTATACAAAAGTATAATTAGCAGAAATGTTTACAAATTTTTAAAAACATTGGGTTATGCTAAAGCATTATTTATGTATTTTAAATACGTTTTCTACTTTCTTATTATAATCTTATTTCTCTAAAGTTTCAGTTCTAAAAAATGGATAAAGTATCACGAGCATACAATCAGGTAAGAAATGGTAAAAAGGTAAGAAGGTAAGAAGCATAAAAAAATCTCGGAAAACGCATAATTTCTAGATTTCCTAAAATTTCAAGTCTATATAAGAATTTAAATTGCGAGAATTTGGAACTCTCCTAAAAAATGGACAATTAATGTTGATTATTGAATAATGGTTCCAATTTACTCTTTAGAGACAAAAACGGAAATGATAATGCATTATTTTTATAAAATAAACTTCCCACCTTTGACTTTAACTTAATTGAAGTTTTAGTAAAAAAGAAGATAATCTTATCAAGATAAACTAAGCCTTTCGCCTGGGCGAAATGTAAAGCGTTATTATGTACTTGTTTCATGTCGCTACCCGTCTATGCTTTACACTCACTGAAATAAGTATTCAAAGTTACATATAACACAAGCATGAAAATTACACAATTTTAAACGGAAAGGTACACATTTTTTTTATTTTACATGATCTTGGAATACATCATACCACAGAGAAACGCGCTCGTTTTCCGGATGGCGAACGCTAAGGAAGGAAAACTAATAAAAATAATTTTCGTGAACGTATCATTTTTAATTCTTTAATATACATATATTACATATGCGCTAGGAAAGTACATGTACACTCTACTATACTATCAATTGTACATTTGTTTAAATTAGAGAAGTGCTGATAGAATTATGAACTAAAAGGTTAATTAATTTTAAAATAATTGGCAACATTGAAAATTATCTTAATGTTATATTAAATGATAAAATCAATATCTGATAGTCGATGGACGATCGACTTAAGTCAGACATCATGCATATGAGTCTTTTCCAAATACAAAAGAATTACAAATGCCTACTACTGTTTGCAAATAATAACCAATTGTCGACTTTAATCGCTTGAAATATCGAAAGTAAGTAAAAAACAAAAATTTTGATACTTGGAAATCGAATAACACGAAGATACGGAACATATTTTATGAAAGAGATTTTATCATATATCAGATTACTCACAGAATTTGAAGCAAAAATTTAAAATTGTTTAAGAAACATACCTATATATACGTAACCGAATTTTTATATAACCAAATAATATAACTAAAACAAAAATTGATTGGTATAAACAGTGATTTCTTTATATGTCCATCTTGAGGGAGTTGCAATATTTAATTCTTTGATCAACTTTATTAGAACAGAATCATTTACTTGTTATATCGGTATTACAATGAAATTATTGTTGTTTCATACTTTTAATATTACTTATTTAAAACACAACATCGAGATTTTTACTTCCGTTTTTGAAATAAAATTTGTTATTATCAAGCGGAACAGATTTAAAGTGTTATCCAGAAAAGTATATAATAATATACATAAATATACGTCTATATATTATATATACACATACTTATATGTATGCAAATTATATATTATGTATATATATATATATTGATATATATATATATATATATATATATATATATATATATATCAATGTATATTTGTTGTAATTAATTGAATTTGATGAAATATTATAATAAATTGATATATTTATTTGCATACATGATACACATGTATCGATGTTATCAAATTAATCCAATTTTGTGACATATTTACAATGTACTAAGGTATACATGTTTATAATGTTACAAAAGACGATTCATGAACAAAACAAGATACATAAATTCGACAATATAATTCTGCCTTATTATATATCTTAGTTTTTTACGTACGTCATCTATTGCAGTTTTATGAAACATGCATGTAAATATGCAAATTTGATTGATTTAATAATATTACTACTCAACGATGTATCAGTATCAGTAGCAATATCTGTGCGAGAAGCCGAGAAATCATTTGCTGTGTATATCACACTTAAACAATTTCTCTTCTACATATTTGTATATATGTATACATAATGTATATATGTATACATTTGTCACGACTTTTTGCACTCCCGGACCGCTCCGGGACGTGAGCCGGATCAAAAGGACTTAGGAGAGCGGGATGGTTGGCCTCTCCAGTGATTTCCTCGCACCTCCGATACCCCACGAAATGTTCCGAATGTTAGACGCGTACCTTCGCGTCCACGAAATCGCGAAAACCTAAACGAGACGCGAAACGAAGTGTGGAGGTGCGTGGAATCGGCTAGCTTGACCTAATCACGGGCGGGGTTAATGAAGGGCGGCACGGCACTCGGCGGGGTAACACGTTAATTTCATGCTCAGTCAGATAACAAAGAATATAACATTTATTGAGTACTGGTTGTCGAGAAAATAACAACGTTTATCCATCCGGCTTCGATCAAACATAAGATAATTTCGATAAATAAATCAAGAATAGCCGGTGGCGGGGTGTCGAGATTCATTTAACAGATCTAATATTACGGCGGACGCGAGACACCCACGGAGTATTAATTGGGTCTGTAATAAACCCGCTGAAGGTTCTATTCTCAAACAATTAATAATATGATATGAATAATATGAATAATAATAAGACGCTTAATATCACTCACGAGAGTGAGGTTCAACACAAAATGTCGCGAAATAAGGGTACGTCACGCTTGGATTGCGTGGAAACCACGTCCGGGACCGTACGAAAACTCTGTCGCAATAATGCCTTAACTTAACGCGAGATATTCGGCTCGGGCGCAACGGGGAGGCGCCGAGTCGTTTAACCAAGCCAGTCGCGATATCGCTAATAATGTTGGGCGCCAGGTGTGGAGAAGGCCACACCACCTTTGACTCGAAGTGCGCTTCTAATATCCACGGAACGCTAGGAAGAACTACGCAATTAACATCTAAACGCACGAAGCGTGTGAACGCCGGTAATTTCTTAACGCGAGTATAGGACGCAGCGCAAGTAGTACCGGACGCAAAGTTTCTCAACGCGAGAGCACAATTATCAACCCGTAATAACGAAATTCGAACACCGATCGATACGCTAACACCGACGCTCGAACACCAGAATTTCCCGACGCGAAGAAACGGTACGCAATTGACGAACTACCGGCCCGTATGCGGCCGTACACCAAGGTCGCGAGGACAACGCAATATACTCGCGACATCGAACGCATCAACGCCTATCGCGATCTCCAGGGGTTCGCCACAACGTTGGTACCACGGTTCCGCGGCCACGATACCATCCCGAGGCCCTTCGCTCTCGTTATCGATCGCGAAATTACACTCAATCTTAACGTACGTTATCCCGAGCGAGAGCGTGTACCGGAGGGCGGTGTCGTGGCTTTACATATCGCGATTTACGGGCAACCTCACCGGGAATACGCCTCCTCCTGGGCTCCTCGCCGTCGCCTTCCACCACGATCCTCGATCCTCCAGACGAATATCGAAATACCCGACTCGGGGTGGCTATCGCGTATCTTACAAAACGATTCTCGCCGACGGACGACCAGAGAGTGAAAACGCTAGACCCGCTCGATTGCGGAATCGATAAGGTACCCCTTCCTGAGGGGCGCGCGAGCCAATCGGGCGCGAGCTTGCAAGCCCGCGGTGTCCCGGCGCAGCGCTGTCGATACGAGATCCTTCGGGGGCGTGCAGCGGTCCCTCGGCGGCGTGCGACTCCTCAATTCTGTCCTTAGCAGCGGACGGAATTCGGTTCTCGCCGGTGTGTCTCCGGTTTGACCCTGGGGCGGTGATCAGTCACCCCGTAGGTCGATGTTTTGTAGAGATCCTTCGTTGCAGCCGGGTGTTCACCCATGCGCTTGGGGCCCCGCTATCGGCGGCCTCGTCCGTCGCTGCCGTACGTGCCGCCCGCCTGCCGCGCTGCTCTCGCCAGCCCGCGATCTCTGCTGCTTCCGCGTTTGCCACCCCTCCCGGGTCATCGATCGTCCTTGATTTTCCTCGCCACGTACTCCCTCGACGGTGTGCCGTGGTGTGGGTGAGGTGCCGCGCGTATTACATTGCAAAAAAAAGGAACGTCATCAGAACGTGGAAACGCAATTAATTACGACCCCTGGAGATCTCGCCGTTGCCTCCCTGGTCCGTCCCTGGGCGCGAAATTCCGCGTCTTGTGACGGCGGCGGGGCGCCGCGACGATGCGGCGAGCCGCAACGTCACATAATGTATATATGTATACATTGATTACCGATATAATTTAAGTTTATACCACTCTTTTTGTATAACAATATAGATATAGCTGCCTACAGATAAAGATATGTTAGTAAAATTCAGTATTAGGTATGTCGTTGAAAAGAATTGTCGTTGAAATATGTATATCTTTCTTATCATCTTTTTTGTAATTTCATCCACAAGTACTCTCTTTTTTGAGTTGTCTTGTGTTCTAGATTTTCCAGAGTATAAATGTGCAAGGTATCTTAAAATTCCTTTCTGTCAATGATATATTTAGAAATATAAGGATGCCTATTCAAGTGTGTGAGGGGCCAGCACGAGGCTCAGATAATTATATTATTATTTTCGTTAATATCAGTGGTTAATATCGGTTATTATTTTTGTTAATATTGGTATATTTAATTCTGAAAATATTTATTTTATAGAAAAAAATAAAAAAATCAAGTATTGAAGGAAAACTACCAGTATCTTGTTCTTCATCAGATGATTTAGAGATACCCTGTAGTATTCCTCAAAAATCAAATAAAAACCAATATTCAGCAAAAAAATTACCACCACCTTCTAAAAAACATAAATTAAAAGAAAAAAATTGCAAGCATTAAGGTAAATATAACCAATTGTGAAATGTGGTTGATAATTTTTGTGTACTTATATTTTGGAAATATACTTTTTTATGACCTTTTAAAAACTTATGCCGAAACAGATATGCAGAGACATTCAGAGACATGCAGTACTTTTTAAAAATCAAATAAAAAATATCATTACTCAACAAAAAAATCACCGTCACTTTCTTACAAAAAGTAATTACGAGTATGAAGGTAAATATAATTTACTAATAATAAATAATAAACAAACAAACAAACAAACAAACAAATAGAAAATAATTAACAAATAAATAATAAATAAATAAATAATATAATTAATAATTAATAATATAAATAATAAAAAAATTTTAATAATTTATATTTGAGAAATGTTTTTTCCAGAACTTTCAGAAACTTTTGCCGAAAGAACGGAAGAACAATTGAAAGAATTAAAAAAACAATTAACTCTTCTTAAAGTCTTAATGAATCTTCTCTGTTTGCTGGTGTCCGCAAAAATGTCGCATTGACGCGGTTTCAGAG
Source organism: Temnothorax americanus (assembly GCA_030770215.1). Lineage (NCBI taxonomy): Eukaryota > Metazoa > Arthropoda > Insecta > Hymenoptera > Formicidae > Temnothorax > Temnothorax americanus. The sequence continues at coordinate 68,086 of JASTWO010000372.1, forward strand.
GCATGCCGAACTCCTTCACGCGACACAACAGAAACGGTAAGATTGCCCGAAGAATGTTTCAAATTCATTTCTAAAGTCATTTGTCACATTATTGCTGTCGTACGAGAGCCTTCTGTTAGATAAATCGTTTCTTTTTTTTTTTTTTTTTTTTGGTACGAATATCAGCGGGAAAAATAATCAATGAGAGCTCGATTTTTGGGGTCACACGTGCTTTCGTGTGACTCCAACTTTCTCTTGTAAAATCTTTACAATTAACAGATCTCTATTAAGAGAATGGCCTAGATTATTTAAAATATTTGAATGATTGTAACTCGACTCTTACGAAATCTTTTATAATATGGTTTGAAATTCAACAGATATTTGTTTATACTAAACGGAATTAGCTAAGAGGTAATGAAGGAATCGTATTTTGCGAGGAATATTTTCTTAGCGGTTGTAAATTTGGTTGATATGTCAATTAACAATTATCTTTTATTATGTACTATTATAGGTCTAAAATAGTCTTTTTCTTTTTATATACTTATGGAGTTTTCAAAAGTAATTTAGATTTTAGAAATGAATCAAGAAATATGTATGTTTACAAATGTGTATTTTTCGATGCGCAATGTTTCTTTTATAAACTTATTATAACTAATATGACAGATTTTATTGAAATAGGCGTTGAATGAGAGTCTTTTGTTAAATCAATATGTAATGTTTATTGTGTGTTAGCAAGATGTTCAATTGTTTGCAACAGAAATAAATCATACTTAAGGGGATCCTAAAGTGAAGGCTGAACTTCCTCGACGTCGGTAATGTCAACATTTCTAATCCTGTTTTCTATAAATGTGCTTTTGCACATATAAAAGTTTATTTAAACTAATCTTTTTTTCTAGGCTTTCAATCTTAGATCTAATTGCACGATATTGTTTTTAAATGTTGTCCCTAGGTCATGCCGGTCTAATTTTGTAGATATTTATTGTGGAATTTTTGTACAAAGCATATTCAATAATTTTTTTAGAGATGTTGCCACCAAAATTTTCACTTGGCTTTTTTTGGGTGGTATGTGTTAGCACTATACTTGTTAGTAAAAAAAACCCAGCTTTTATAGTATGACTTGAAAATAATTATTTTTAATTATTTTTAATTAAGCCTGGCGACTAATTCCCCCCGAGCAATCGAACTGGCAATTTATTTGCATGTTCCTGAGTGATCAATTATCAATATCCGATAAAAATTAAGACTTATACTATGACTTAAAAATCCGTTTTTTTTCTTACCTGCGTACTTCTAAACCCCCTAAGTACGGCCAGCCAGGTGTTCGGATTATCGAAGGAGAGTCGTCTACGCAGGTTATATCTATAACGGAAAATCGTGATTTATAAAATCACTTGGCCAAAAGTGTCGTCAGCTCTCCGCCTATAACTAACTGTTCTAGGCGAATTAATAAACATGGGGTGAATGCTTGGACACCGGAAGACGGTAGCGTATGTATACATCCGTCGAGCGTAAACAGTAAAGTTTCCAGGTTTCTTAGTCCATACTTGACATATTTCACAAAACAACGCTCTACTGCCATATTTTTACATGACACTTCGTGTATAAGTGTACCAATTTTATTGTTCGCCGGTTCAAATATATCGATAAGTAAGTTAACGCTTTCCTACTTGAATGTGTTCATCATTTAATATATTAATCGTGCACATGTAATAGTAATAACATAATATTTTAGGACGAGAAAAAGGACAATATATGTATATATTATATTATATTATATTATATTATATTATATATATATTATATTCATTATATCAGATCCTTTTTAGATTACACTATTCATGACCTTATATATATATATATATATATTTCCCTTATGAGGACCTAATATAATTTTACAAGTGCCTGATTGTGATAACTTATAAGGACCTTATAGGAAAACTACGTTACACGATTACTTATAGCAGATAGGTACCGATAAGGCAATATATAGTATCAGTTCCAGACAACTAAATCAGGCAAATATTATATATGGTCCTTATTTGGACCCTACTTTTAATAGGGACAGGCTCCTACTTTACTTCCACGCCAAAAACAGACATTACTCGTCATTAGCAACAAATATAATTACGTATTATAAATAAGAAAAATAAAATTATAATGACATTACAAAAAAGTACATTACATATTTAACAAAAATATACTACATGACAATTAATCTTCGGTGGCGAAGCTTTCAATTTGTGCATTATCGATATATTATAGTCACAATAATGTGTACATGTTTTTGGATGGTATATATCATAGAAACATTTAAAACACATTACTAATTTGCACAAAGCACATTTTATGAATGCAACTCCTTTGCATAAGCATGGTTTCTTCATCATTGGCAACGAAAAAATTTTTGCATTTTATAAAATTTTATATTTTATAAAATTTTATATTTTATAAAATTTTATATTTTTATTAATATTTTATAAACTATTACGCACTGGACAAAGCTACTGTGTAATATAAGTTCGTTAAAGGACAAAGCTACTATAATTATAAGTTCGTTAAAAGTACAAGGTACATTAGCTTGTGCGTAATAGTTTATAAAACACTAGATTTTTCGCCCGCGCTCCCAAACTCACTCATTAATTAGGAGCACCTTTGATATTCTTTTTCTTCAGACTCTAATCTACATCTTCGAATTTTTTTTTTTTAAATAATAGATAATATTATAGATGCAGATTAGTATATTGTCAAATATTTCAAAAATGTAATTCCTTATATTAAAGTCTTTAAATTTTATGTTTGCTCGCGCCTCGCGCATTTTCACCTTCCGTTGACTCGCCATTATTAACTCTCTTTCATTTTCTTCCATTTTATTTTCTTTTTTTAAAATTATCAAAAAATTAGAAAAATTTTGGTACCAGTTTCAAGAAAATCAATTTATTAATAAAAAATTATTTTTTAATAAAAAATTAAACATCCAAAAATAAAAAAAATTTTGACATTTGACTCCTAATTCATATATAATTCTTTAAGATTCGGTCAATTAATTCCCGAAAAATTGGAAAAATTTTGTAATCGGTTTCCAAAAAAATCGGTAACGAAAAATTATACACTTTATAGCAATCCCCGGGATATTTTACTTCTATTTCATATGTAATTCTTTGAAATTCGGTCAATTAACTCCCGAGAAATTGGATAAATTTCGTAATCGGTTTCCAAAAAAATCGGTAACGAAAAATTATCTATAAAAATTATCCATAAAAAAATTCAGCTTGATATCTCAAAATTTATGAAAATTGGAGCAGAAATCAAAAATCCCTTTATTATTAGCAATTTTTCTATAAACTCGTCGTAGCCTCCTTAAAAAATTAGAAAAATTTGGGCATTGTTTTTAAGAAAGTAACAAAAAATTATCTTTTAAAAAATTCAGCTTATCTCAAAATTTGAGGAAATTAGAACAATCACGTACATTTTTTTAAACAAAAATTGGAAATCTTTTTTTTATTAGCAATTTTTCTAATTCTATTACATTCTTTAGTTTTTTTTACCCTTATTTCATATATAATTCTTTAAGATTCGGTCAATTAATTCCATAGAAATTGGAAAAACTTTGTAACCGGTATCCAAAAAAATCGGTAACGAAAAATTATACACTTTATAGCAGTCCCCGGAAAATTCTACCTTTATTTCATACGTAATTCTTTAAGATTCAATTAATTCCCGAAAAATTGAAAAAATTTCGTAACCGCGGTTTTCAAAAAGATCGGTAACAAAAAATAATACACTTTATAGCACTTCCCAGAAAATTCTACCTTTACTTCATATACAATTCTTTGAGATTCGGCCAATTAATTTCCAAATTTTTTGATACCGATTTCCCCAAAGATTGGTAACAAAAAATTATACACTTTATGGCATTCCCCGAGAAATTCTACCTCTACTTTACATACAATTCTTTGAGATTCGATCAATTAATTCCCGAAAAATTGAAAAAATGTTGGTACCGGTTTCCAAAAAGATCGGTAACGAAAAATTATACACTTTATAGCACTCCCTGGAAAATTCTACCCCTGTTTTATATATATAATTCTTTTAAATTCGGTCGATTATTTTTCGAAAAATAAGAAAAATTAGAAAAATCGGTTTCCAGAAAATCGGCAACGAAAAATTATACACTTTATGGCACTCCCCGGGAAATTCTACCCCTATTTCATATCTTTTGGTAAAAATTCGGTCCACTAACGAATGAGTAGTTCGCGGTCAGACAGACAGACGTCCGGTACTTATATATATAGATTAATAAAAATATAAAATTTTATAAAATATAAAAATCTTTACTACCTTGCACCTTTTTACTAATACCTGCAACCTTATAAGGTTGCAGGAAATTATTATCCGATAATATATATATATATATATATATATAACGTAATATATATAATAATTAAATTTCTCGCAGAATTTTAAATTAATTTCTTATTTTTTTATTAAATAAGAAAATTGTTATCTTTCCTATAATTGCAAATTATTGTTCAAAAATATACGATTAAATATAAAATAATAATTTATAATATTATAGTTTTAGAAGATAATCGAGATGAATGTCAAATGATTGAAAAAATGAGTTAGACAAGAATAAACCGACAATCATCTCGAATCTCGACTCTGTTTTATCTGAATAGTTTGGACGTGAACCATAGCACCGGACACGAATTATGTACCATTATCGAGCGAAACCGCCGGAAATATCCGTGGTTATGTAGTTCAAAGTGCACATTTTTATGCACAGAGAGGCGCTAGCGCCGGCCAGCGGTCAAGTTACATCATAATTTGAGGTTATCTATATGTCAAAGTCAAAGCATTCACGCAAATCTGTATCGCTTCATTTTTTTTATTTATAAAACTGTGTTATTGTCATATGATCTTATTATATGATGCAGAAGCTGTCATCGTTACTTCAACAGACTGTGATCACCTGAAAATGATGTGGCTGTACATCCCTCGATTATAGAGAAATTAACATTTTTCGTAACGAACTATGAAACACACACCGTCGTATTCTTTGGAATGTTAATATAAATATATTTGTACGCGTCGACCAACTCGAAAATGGCACTTGTTAACATCGAAGGAATCGACCCTTGGTAAATTTTTGAATCTTATTTTTTATACAAGTTTTTTTTACATATCCACTAATCTATTGCATACGTGTGATTAGGCTCACGGAATATGACGCATGCGAGAAGCTGTTTCGTGAGATTATGGAACATCTCACTATGCGCGATGGGACCCCAAAGACGTCGAAAACTTACGCTAGCTTGTCAGCCAACATAAGATTGCGCATGAAGCAGTACACGCGGGAAGTTCAGCAATTAAAGTCCAAAGTGGAAGAAGCTTCTAAACTGAAAACAATGTATTCTTTCATCTGCATACATATTAACTGTTTTAGCATAAGTTCAGATTTTGAGATAGTATAACTCTGAAATGATAAGTTTCCTTAAAGTATAAATCTGCATGACAGAACGTTTGAGGAAGCTGAACGTAGAACGAGACAAGTGGAACAATTGCAAAGCAAGGATATTCAGTTACAAAGATTGTACGAGCCGCGTACAAATGACTATGTGTCGTCGCGCGCCAGCCTATTGAAGACAGGTTCGTCAGCTTTCGCCGACGGTGGCACAACTTCTTGGGCTGCCGACGATGATGATGACAAACCGTTAGACGTACAAGTGTCTGTCAATGATCTTATGAGTCATCAAGACCAAGTATTGATAGGTAACAATAATTCTTAGAGGAAATATTAATAATTGTGCAATATATATAGTTCACATTGTTCTAATTTCTTATAGAGCAGGATAAAGGCTTGGAAGAGTTATGTAAAGTGATTGTTCGCCAAAAGGAAATTGGACAAACGATTAGCAATGAGGTGGATCACCAAAACGGTGAGTAATATAAAAGATTTTAAGTAAGGAAAACTTGTCAGTTAATGAAATAGTATATGAAAAAAAATAGTACAACATGAAAATAACTTTTTTTTATCATATCGTAATTCAGAGGTAATTGATGATCTGGCTGATCACATGGAGAGGACCGATGAATCTTTAATCAACAAGACTCAACAGGTTCGTAATATTCATTCCAAAGACCGTACATGTGGGTACTGGATAGTGATACTTCTACTTTTTATCGTTATTATTATTGTTTCTTTCGTATAGTGGATATTGAACTATTTTAATCCTATTATGAATTGTCTATATCTTAACTGCACATATAATGCGCTAAGATGTTTATAGATAAACTAGTATAATTCTAAAATAATATTTTTTTACCTAAGATTATTTAATATGATTTACGAAACTAATGTTATATATAAATAATAAGACATGTGTGTAAATGAAATGTTAATATTTGCCATTTATCAATATTTATTCTGTGAAAATTTATTCTGTGAGTATATCATTCAATTGTGTATTAACTATTTTTACATGTATTGAGGTACTGTTATTTTACTTATGTAAAATTTTATCCAATTAAAATATATTCAATTAGCATTAAGAATAATATTAGTCGTTTGTAAGAGCAGATATCTCTACAGTCTTAAAAATAAGTAAGGAAAACTTGTCAGATACTTGGAAGTGGGAAATAAAAGGGTTGACATAATCAGAGACATAATACGTTTTTAAATTTTTTACATTTTTCTTCTTTTTTTTATCTCTTTTTATATCATAAATATCTATCCTGAATCTGGTTCTATGCGAACTTTCTCGGCGCCAGGGATACAAAGAAAAGGATCGCTATTGTTTCTGCGTTTAATTCATTTAAACGAAACATAAAGAGAAGTGTAGACTGCTTTGTGCCAGATACATCCGCTTTCTCAGTTTCGCCAGCATTTTGGACAGTGTCTTCAACGCGTGTTTTTTTCAGAGACGTTCTGCTGGAACCAATTGACAGAGACGAATGCCTGAACGCTCTTTCTCTTTACAATCCGACACAAAAATTATTTGGATTACTATTGTTGTCTGTAGGAGACGTGCTATCAGATTGAGATACATATGTACAATTGGCGCAATAGTTTTCCTTTCCAGCGGATATATCGCATTGAATTTACAACATCGCCCGATTCCCTTTATCTCGCAAACTAGATTTACTTTTAGTACTTGCTAAATCGCCGAGAGCACTTTTCGCTCTTTCATAACATACAGTGAGATTTCGTTACAACGCCCCGCGTCGAATCTCTGAGCTGAGATATTGTACTGCAAATTTCCTTACATCGAAATGCTCGCATTATTGGAACATCTTTGCCATTTTGAGTTCAATAAAACTTTTGCTTTGCCTATATCTCTGGTTATAACAGAATTTTCGCTGCGCTAGCTAGTTGTCACTATAGAATTGTTTCTTTTTTTTTTTTTCAACACAGAAATCGCTACGAATGTCACATCAATTATTCAAATTTTCGTTATTGAACCAAACAGCTTCTTGATCGTATGAGAATAAGTTCTATGGATACCTGTCTACATTAACAGCCGATCAAACATTTATGCAACATGGGAGGGGATCGTTTCCCTAAACATTAGTCAAAGTTAACTGATGTTCAAACCGACGCTCTGCCTCTTCCTGAAGACAGAGAAAAAGAGAGAGAGAGAGAGAGAGCAAAAGAGATAGTGGATCAGTTTAGATCTCAGTTAACATCAATTAATTTTTCGCGATAGCCGCTTTTAGCGCGACAGCGCAAGGCAAAACGCATTGAAAAATTTTTCCCCACAAAAAGCATCGGTCGAAAACATTCAGAATTCCAGGCGGCGAGAAGCACGGATATCGCTTCCGTTTACACAGGTATAGCTGTAATTGCGGAATAGACGCACACCAATAACGTAGCGTACACAGCGTTAATTACGTGGTTCCGTAGCGAGACCAAAGTGGCTTGTGCGCTGACTCCCGTATTAAGACCCAACATCTTACCTCAAACGAACTCTCTGACATCCTACTCTCTCTCTCTCTCTCTCTCTCTCTCTCTCTCTCTCTCTCTCTCTCTCTCTCTCTCTCTCTCTCTCTCTCTCTTTGACTGATATAATAATATATATATTATATATATATATATATATATATATATATATATATATATATATATATGTTATAGTCAAAGCCCGAAACGCGGGTATTCCTAGGATTGACTAGTCAATCCTGGGGAACGACCAAACGTCTTGGTCAAAGCCCAAAATAAGTTTTGCGTTTCGGCTTTTGACTAGTCAATCCTAGGAATAACTAATACGGCTGGTCAAAGTTAGAAACTAAGAAAAATCACTTCGGACTTTGACTAGTCAATCCTAGGTGTGGCTTAATTCGGACTTTGTGACTGTTAACAAATAAAATCAAGATTTTTTTTACTAAATTAAGGAGGGGGGGCCAAAGGTATAAAAGTTGTGATTTTCGTTAAAGCAGGGCACATACACACGTGTGTATGCCCTGCTTTATAGAAGTTGTGATTTTCGTTAAAGCAGGATTTTCTATAAAGTGATTTTCTATAAAGCAGGGCATACACACGTGTGTGCCCTGCTTTATAGAAGTTGTGATTGTGTGTGTGTGTGTCCTGCTTTAACGAAAATCATTAAACAGTTAAATCGTGCAGAATAACCAAGCATCTCGATTCAAGCAGTTAGGTCTCACGCTGGGAGTTTCTTTAGTTTAATTATGCGTGGGAAGCACACACACACACACACACGGGGGGGATGCGAGGGGGGGGCCTTCGGCCCCCCTTCCCCCGCACCCACCCCGCCGGTAGGCAGCGTTGACCTCGCTTTACAACTTAAAGTACATGCTAAGTTGTAAAGCGAAATTATAAAGCACATGCATGGAGGGGTGCAAGGGGGCTTACATGCGTGAGCGCACGTGAACAGGAAGGCTTTTCTCCCCTGCACTCCCCCCCCCCATGCATGTACTTTATAATTTCGCTTTACAACGTAAATAAAAAGCTACATTATGTTAACAATAAGAACTTAATTTAGTAAAAAAAATCTTGATTTTATTTGTTAACATAGTCACACAGTCCGAATTAAACCACACCTAGGATTGACTGGTCAAAGTCCGAAGTTTTTCTTTCGTTTCTAACTTTGACCAGCCATATTAGTTGTTCCTAGGATTAATGACTAATCAAAAGCCGAAACGCAAAACTTATTTCGGGCTTTGACTATATATATATATATATATATATATATATATATATATATGTATACATATATATATATATATTTATGTATCTGTAATATTAGAATATTTTTTTTCGTTATGTCAAATGGGTCCCGTTAGCCGCTAATCGCTTCACATTTACCGCCACTAGCCCGAATTAAATGCGTCGACTGTGTTCTCAATAACGTGCTCATTAACGAGGATGAGTACGACGACGACGACGACGACGACAACTTTATCTAGCTAAACATCGAAGAACATCGAACTGTTTATGCGTGTTCAAGTCCCTGCAGTCAGTCTGAATCTAATTGACAATTGTGTATACCGAAGGTATGTGTCTCCTTGTTGTGCTGCTTGCTTGAGTTTGTCCCTCCTCTTCTCCCCGAATCTCTTCTCTTTTTTTTACATTCAGTTCGCTAACGATCGCTAATATCGACTACGTATGTATGCGTTGCGTAGGTACATGTTATAAAGGTATGTCTTTTATACATATACGGACTACACGTACTCATAGTTTTAGAGCGTAATATATGCGGGGTGTTCCATCATTCTTGCAATTCCAACTTTGTTAATATTCACACAATCTTCCTGTTCCTTTTTGTGACTAACAACTAGATATGGACATATCTCATTTTAAGGGATGTCAGAAAGCATTGGTGAATCCTAGGGAGATGTTTTGGTGTTAGAACACCTTCCTTCCAAATAAAAAAATCAGTTTTGCTGGATCTGTGTTTTGCTGTGTAAAAAATCTAGGGAAAAAATGCATTAAACGTTAAAGCAGAAATAGAAGTTTTATCCATAAGAGCTAAACGTGACATTAAGAAAAATATCAAACCAAGTAATTTTGCTGAAACATTCCCCATTATCGACGTCAGAAAGTATAATTAAAAAAAGATCTGATGATATCTTCTTAATAGAAACATCACAAATTTGATACTGTTAATGATACATTCTTTGAGATATCAAATATCAGATTAATTAAATACATATTCAGAAGCAATTAAAAAATAAGACTTTATGTGTTTATATATGATTCTCAAAGAATCTTTTTGTGTATAATATTGCCGCAATGAAATCATTCCTTAAATCTTCAACTTATCAAATAATCGATTATTAAAAACTGACACGAGATAAATGGAACACCCCGCATATCCCTGTATATCTTTAGAGACTAACACAACCGTTATCATCCTGCAGTTTGGACATAGAGAAGCACGAATGTTCTATTGTTAGAACGCGTAGTAACTCTTCGTTTTTACTTTCAAGCGGTGAAACAACATCGGTTGTGTGTTCAAACTGCGAAGTATTTTTATAACGCTAGTTCATTGTAACGCATCCGCAAATCGGATATGTACGGTGGATGGTGGCATATTTCTCTCAGGCTCTAAGTTTCGTCACGCTGTTAATGTAAAAGCTGTATCTTCTGTTATCGAAAAATACAATGTGCCGAAAATTGCATAATCATGATAGTTAATTCAACGATTTCTTGAAAGAGTCTCACACGGAGGTGTCCTATAAACGTGCGCTGGCCGAAATACGCTCATACATATATATACAACAGGAAACGTCGTTCGTTACACAGTTGGAATTTCTTTTTCTAGTCTCATTTGCTACGTTCAGTGGCGGATTGGAACATGTCGGGGCTCTGAACGTTGCTCCAAACAACGCATAACTCAGAAATTCTCCCACATTCTCTTACACAACATGTCATGTAATATAAAATCACACATTTATTTTAAAAAAGACCATAGGAGCAATTTAAATGTCTGATATTTAAACACTACGAGTATCAATCAATCGTATAATTCATTTCAATTGTTTTCTGTAAGATCGCAAAAACATTTACCGCGCCTAATGAATAATCCGCCACTGGGTACATTTCAGTTTACTTCTACAGAGGCAGTACCGCGTGTGTTTCTTTGAAATACTCTAGATAATCTGTATCTGCCGCGCACTCCTACATCCGATATAGAAGACGCTTTGCGGAAGAAGAAAAGCGAAATCTCACTCTCAGATGATAGCGAGGAGCGTCATTCGCGCATTGACATACGATATACGGTATCAATAGGTGTGCAAGAAAACTTGGCACACTATCACGCACATAAATATAACTATCAATTAGCAAACGTTATCCGTAGTAGTTCCCTAGGCGCGTAAATTAAATTTTACGGATATCTTTTTTTATCACCTCTGGGCAGGTATTCATAATCAGATCTTATTTCAAGACCGTCTTAAGTAATGTCTTAAGATGCTAATACGGCTCTGTGATTGGTTAATGGCATCTTAAGATCGTACTTAAGACGGACTTAAATATAAGATTCGACTATGAATACCGACCCTGGTTTGCAAAGTTCACAGTACGAGATGCTGAAACAATATAGACCTATCGAACTCGTCTCGGTGGCGTTGGCCGACCGAAAGATCACGCACATATATTATCGATTCTGCTCAAGTGTACGGCTCGACCGCGAATGACAAACGACAACGAAAGACACGCAAGAAGTGCGAACGACGAAAACGAAGAAAAATAAAAAATCAACGAAAAGCTCGTTTCCCAGAAATACTTAATGTTTTATTTTCGTTACAGTGCACATTGACATCTTAATTTCTTTTCTTTTTTTTTCACATTGAGGCGAGGATCATGAGTAATTCTTTTCCCTTCATTTGGCTTATCGTTATCGTCACCTGCTGTCGGATGCAGCACGTACTTCGCTCTTTCTCGCACACAGATGCTATTATCCTGACCGCGCATTTTGAATCCGTCTGTTCCTCGAGCAACGTTCCCGCAATCGCACGCAATCGCTTCGCGGATCAAGGAAGCGAAAATACCTTTATCTCGAGGTATGTTTTGTGTTTATATATATATATATATATATATATATATATATATATATATGGTGTACATGACGACGTCGCGTATGCAACCACGTGGTACCACCGTCGAAGCGACTCGATAAATCATCTAGGAGCGCAACTGCTTTTTTCTTTTTTTTCTTTTCACTTAATATCACATGATTACGCCTAGTGTCTAATTTACGCTCTAAGCAACTCTAATCGTACGCAACGTGTTATTATGTGTCGCATTTGAAGTGTACAAATTCGAGACTGCTACCCTAATGAAAACGGTAGTGCTGCACGTTGACTTGATACTTTGTTTGTGCTTCGTCGACATCGTGGGATCGAGAGAACCAATCCCGATAGATTATAGGATTTCGCTACATGCACGCGAAAAATGGACTCCATGCTCACTCGTGTTGAATTTTGTGAGGCTCGGTAAAGTCTATATCTTTTAAGGTCTACCATCACACGTCTTAACATCCTTTTCGCATCGCGTGGAAAATTAAACCCTCATCGGAACTGTGTCAGTTTCAAATTCTCATTAAGTGTCACACACTGTACTCTGCCCAGTCGGCGGCTTTAATCACGCGCTCTTTTTTTTTTTATAGTGCGTCTTGTAACCAGTGCGCGAACACTTGGGTCTCGTTCTTCTCTTAGGATATCTTGGATCGACCGTTCAGTCTTTCGAACGTTTCTCCGATGGTGTACATCGGCAGAGAGGAATCCGTGTGTCACAAGTGAGAAAGAGGTAAACAGGTAAAGGTAGATACAAAGTTTTCTATGTGTGTTTTATTGTGCTCGCGTGTGTAAGTTGTGTTGTCGTTAGTATAATAAGCACTCTTGGTCGTCGTGTGCGGCCCTGCTGATCGGTAACCGACCAGCAGAGGAACGCCTTCGTTAAGATTACGAGGATCCCGTAATCGCATATACAAACAATACAACGCGTGGTTTCTCGTAGAATAGAAATTGTATCTAGAGTAATTATGGGGAGAAGGAGAAAGATATACGGCGGTGTTGTCGTTAGGTCTACGTGGTATAAAATATGTGATTTGTTCAAGGTGGTGAGTCAGTGACACGCGCCAAAGGTGGGTCTTCTCAAACGGTTGCAACTCAGTCACAATGTTCATAATTTAATGTATTAGAAAAGTTCGTCCGATTTCGCGCAATACGACAGTTGATAAAACGCTTTTGCACATTTTTCCTTCTTTTTTGCGCTTGAAGATCGCTCGCCTTGCGCGCATTACAAGATTTTGTTCTCCTCACTTTCTCTTTGCAAATAGACGAGGCGCGCCAAGCAGAGACGGGCGAGTACACACACGCTAGGTTTTAACCTGGCGGCGCTCGCGCGCGATAGAGATTATAAGCTCGAACAGTGTGTGATTGTGTGTATAATCGGTCGTACAAAGTTGGACTAGGTCTAAGAGTGTCGTAACGCGAGTAGAACGCGATGATTCCTCGTCCGATGTGCTATTTAAAGTGATTGATCGTTTGCATCAGGGGATTCGTACGCTGGTAAGAAGATGGATTCATGCTCGAGATACTCGCTTCATATCCGCGAGTACACTTGGCGGAGGGAGACAAAGAGAGCGAAGCAGGCACAGGCATGTGTGTTCGTTGTGGTCACTCGTGACTCCAAAGCACATTTACTAATTTACTGACGACAAGATTCGCGAATACGCTCTGACTTAAGTCAATCCACAACATCATTGACTTCTCGTTCGACTTCACGTTCCTTTTCTAATCGTAAAGTCAGCTCGAGGTATCTCCTTTCTTTAAAACTACTTTTTTTTTCTCAGATCATGGATCATTATATTCGGTTGCGCGAGAGCACGCTTCCCGCAATCTGTGTATCAATCCTCATGTGTATGCATGTAATATGTATATACGTGTCGCGTATACGTTTCTTGGCTCTCAATAAACATCTGCATTATACATGACGAGATACACAGCGTTCCGCAAAGAATTCTCTCTACTTGTACCGTCAAAATCAATCATTGCAACATGATCATAATATGTATATATATGTATATATATATATATATTTACATTTACTATCTACATTATCTACACATCAAAAAACTGTTAGTTTTAGCATCTTCATCGTATTGAATTTGTAAATTGTTTTCTTTCAAACGTTATGTATCTCGCCTCGCATTTACCATCCATATCTTTTCCAATCATTCACACTTTCATTCTTTCATCACCACCATCATTATTATAATCATCTGCATTATCATCATAATCATCATCATCATCATCATCATCATCATCATTATTATCGTAATTATCTTTATATTGGCGTTAGATGTGTAAACTCACGACTAGTTCGAAGTAACGATTATCGTATAAAGTAATCATAATTCTTCGACTCTCGGTCAATTCACAAATAACCGCAAATCAAATTGACGAGCGACATTCAATTCGCAACAACAACTCATTCAACAAAATATAAAAAAAAATAAAATAAATATGCCAACTTAAAAAAAGACAGGGGAGTCGGGGGCAATTAACGATAATCAGTAGCTACGAGATACGCAGGTAGGCATGTTACAGCACACGCTATGATCGCATAACTTCGGGCCATGACAGTCTCTTTTACAAACGTCCGCATCCCTTTCGAGGCTGCGTCTCGTTGCTCTCACCAATCTTCAAGCAATCGTTGTCTCTTCGTGTGGACATTGACGATTCTTTTCTTCTCAGAGAATCATCCTGTCTGGCACTGGGCGAGATTTCCCCAAATGGCGATCGAGTTAATCAAGGTGTCGTGACAACAACGACACACGACTCAACTCCTCCGACAATGTCCTTAGAATCGTTAGTCTTCCTCTAATCTCTCCTGGAAGCGAAATCTTCACGAGACTCACGAGTTCAGGTTAAATTAGGCTGCGGTGATGGCGAAGGAGTGGCGGGCTGGGGATATGAGGCCGTGTCCTATATGAATGCCCAGCATTCCAATGTTTTAACGACAAAATCTTCGCGCGGCGCCAACGGCTCGTTGCCGTATGTGCTGCAGGATTGTGTCCTGCCCTGATACAGATCACCGTCCAGCCAAAGCCCAAACTTGCCGCTAAAAAAACGAAACCACTTTCGTAAAGCTCTCATCTAGCAAGGGAGTAGTGGTACTTTTTTAAAAAATATCAGAAAAACTTACTCTCCAGCACCGATCGCTAAGCTCTCGTTGTTGCCCTTGATGAAATACAGGTTGTCCCCGGTCCAGTTGAAACACTGGAACCTCGGCGTAAACCTAAAGAGCAGGGACTCGCCGGTACCATAAAAGTGATCGCTCACGTGCAGAGAACACGAGGTCAGTGCACCAAACACCTGTGACAGAAAAAAGTGATTCATAAAGACTGCGACACGGTAAATCCGAGAAAAAGAGTATTCGATATTTGTACGCTTGTTATGAACTCTGAATAAACAGTCGGAATGGACGAGTTAGCGATCAACTAGTTTAGACGTATGCGGGACATTCACGAAGTAAGCCCAACGGGCGAACACAACTTTATGAAAATCCAATGTTAATCTCTCGCTCAGACTAATTATGATAATCGCGCGAAACTTTCTACTTCGGATTAATCAGGTCAGTTGTCCTCGACATTTTACTAGACTGAATGCTTTCCACTTATAATTAGTTCATCTTTCTGATAATTATATATACACAGTGCCAATTGGCTCAACAATGCGCGATCTTCTATTAAATAATTATATTTTTAATACAATTATGTACTTATATATTTTTAAAGCTTCTTAATATGCGTCAGACGCGTAGAATGCTATATACAATCTGACGTTGACATAATATACAACGTAAAAAAATAAATGTTTGCAATCGCAGATGTAACCGTTATATTGGTCGCAGAGTTTATTTTCCGGGGTCGCACTCTTGGATCAAATTAAAACTAATTAGCCCCCCAATCAATTACATTTTAAATTACAAAACAAAGAACTTACATTGCCCTCCGTGTCCTCGATGACCAACAAGATCGGACTCTCGACCTTCGCCATTTTTCGATACATGCTGTTGAGACTGAAGCCGTGCTGGCTGGTGCTGAAGACGAGAGTCCACTGGTAACCCTCCGCTCTCGCGGGCAGATGACGGCAGAGCTGTTCCCTGTGCTCGTCGCTGAGTATTTCCGTCGTGCCGATGAGATCGGGCACAATGACATCGTTGTCCAAAGAAATGGCACTGTTCGCGTAAAGAGCTCGCCTGAACTCTTCGCTCATAGACAGTACCTGTGAATGAGGCAATGCGTCAATTAATAACGATATCGAGCGTATTCCTCGACAATGATGACGTATATCGCGAATTCTAATCGAGAAGGTAAGAAGTAAAGTCGTCTCTACCAATAGCGATTCCATGAAAAGATGATCGTGACACAAATGGATGTGAATAATGTTCTAAACGATGCTTTATTAGTATGTATGGACGGCACGAATGTTTGAAAACATATATGCGAAGTGGAAAACTCTCCTAATGTTCATTAAACACAGAAACTATCTTGCAACATGCACATGATGTCTACTCTGGATATGCTGAGTAAAAAATTTCTGGAGTATCCTAAAAGTCGAGCAGATATTGGATCAAAGTCAGGCAAGATGTTGAAGTAACGATTGAAGTGTATTGTATAATTGAATCGTAATATAGGATAAACGTAACATGCCCTTTTTAGCAAATATAATTGATATAGCTACCACATGTCTTGTTATATAACAGGTATAAAATACACGTATATATAAAATTAATATACACATAATTTCGTGATATCTAGTAAAAAAGTTGTTATTTTAACAAATTAAAAATTACCTTCAATAAAAATATTTCAGTTTTATCCTGCCTGACTCCAAATTCCGAAGAATTCTACGTGGAATTTGCCGTATCTCTCGTGAAATTGGAAAACAAGTGCTGCTAATAAGGAAATTAATTGTGACGTCCCTTTGGCTTCTGACCTCCTCGGTTTAACTAAATCTAAGCACATTTAGGGCACTACCACATCCAAGTGTCGTGTTGTACTCCGTTAACTACGATCTCACGTAACCGCAGTGGGTGTTGCGTTTATTCAAGTCAATTGCCGGATAATTATTAACGTGGGAGGCCACCGTGAAATATGTGCTAATATTAAATTACTTTTGTTCATCGACCGCCATCACACGGAGTCGCTTATAATAGCTTCGCGCCACGCGCATGATAATGCAATACGCGCGCGAGAGAGAGAATGCAAACGCCACGCGGTGCACACTGCACATCTATACGGAGAGCAACCGATGATAGAGAACCCGAATCATAGAAGCTACTGTAAACGGACGGCCTTGGAATAAAATCGTATATCGGAGCGATTGAACGCCGCGCATCGATTGTCGCGTTAAATCCGAAAGTCGATGCATAAATAATGAGTAGAGCACCGATGTTAAGTAGATGGAAATTTATAATAGATTCCAGTATAACTGAAGCTCGAAACAACGCAATAATCTTCTGTGAATTAGAATACAGATTTAAAAAATATAATCGAATTTAATAGCTACTAAGAAATTATATATAAAACAATAAATATTTATTTAATAATTTGGAAATATTAAGATTAAAAATAAAAATTATTTGAAAGCGAAACAAGTACTTATTAACGTTTTTATGATAAATTTAATTACTGTTCCATTTTATCCCGATGATTCACCTGACTTTACTTATTAAAACGTAATTCACTCTATATGGAATTTTTATTAACCTTTAGAGGCCGGGGGTGGTCGAAATATCGACCACCCAAAAAACACAAGCTATTTGATGTTTTCAGGCAAAATTGGTGTGTTGAATAAGGGAAAAATAGTAAAAAAAAAAAAGTCTTCAAGTCCTTTTCCCGGCCTCTAAAGGTTAAGAAGGAGGAAAATTAAGGATGCTAACAAAACGGTTAATCGAATAAAAAATCTTCGGGAATGTAATGAAAAATTGCGTTCTCAATGTGCTGAATATATATTGCTAATCGTCATAAAATCGCGAAAAGTATTATATCTTGTAGGGTAGGAATGTAGATTGCTGGTCCGTGGGCAATGCCACGCATCGTTAACACGCGACACGGTGTGTTAAATTATTGAAGAGGTACATCATCGATCGATCCGAATAATAGAGCGATCGCGCAAATTCGTACACTTGGGGACGATAAGTTCGATAACGATTACCACGTACTCCTACCCTGGACACGGCACGTGTGTTGCGACGTTTTTACAAAATTGGTATAATTTAGTAATTCTTAGTATTGATTGTGTGTATCGCTGTATATAATAACAAAATGTACTTCTGACAGCTGTTATAGATATTACTTAATACAGATTGGAGACATGAGTGAGGGAAATAAAACATTAACGATTATATCATGTATAAGGCTCAGTCACAATGAGAAAAATAAGGAATAAGATAAAGGAGTAAAGGAATGTCGCATCTCACTTCAGTACACGTACATTAAAGTGAGATACAACATGCCTTATTCCTTATTCCTTTATCTTATTCTATATTTTTCTCATTGTGACTGAGCCCTTACACTGCGGATGACACACAAAGCGTATTTGGAAGATGTCTGGATATATGTATTTTTACATTCTTTTACATTTGAAAATCTGTTGCGTGTATTGTTTATAGATATGCGTCATTTATGAAAAAAATTTATGCGATTTACTTCTCTCGACCAACATTACGTAGTTTCTAAAATTAATTTAACTTTCTTTTTGCTCTACTGAAGGTGCATACATGATTTTTGTTTATCTTGTAATAAACTTTGAGATGAATCGGAAAAGATTCATTACTACCATTCTGGCGTTACATATTTTAGCTAGCTGAGTATTAAATTTTCGAAGAATATCCGAATGGCGTCAAAAGAATATCAAAGTTGAGTCGTAGGTTATCGCTGAAATTTTATATAAACAAAGTCGCTATTTATTATATATTCAATCCTTTTGCGATAGTGCAAAAGTGATAAAACACTTAATGTACACTTTTGCAAGAGTAATAAAACACTAAATTGATATAATGGACTTTATTGTAAACGAACAAAAATAATACGGTGATATTTCGGGTGGCATTGCACATCGATTACCTCTTACTGTGTGTGTTCCCGTTATTTATGTTACATATGGGTTGACTATAAAAAATTGTGCTCCAAAGATACCGTCTGTTTTGCTGCTAATGTTTTGAACATTATCAATCATTATCGAGCAAACCTGTCGTCTTTGCGTAAAAAAGAAAAAAAAATTCGATAACCTTTGATCTCGCGATTGGAAAAATTTTAGCTTTTATACGAATGTTTGTTATGGGTGGGGCAGCTGCCTTGACTTCCTCAGATAATATTATTCTAACATTTAAGATGTCTGATAAGGAAGAAGATCAACAAGAAGATCAACAAAGCTAGAGGAGCTGAACTTTTCCTCGTTGAATTTTTGTTCTTTGCTATAAGATTATATTATTTAATACACAAATATATTAACATAAATATATATTATAATTGACATTAATACATCGATGTTAATAGTAACAAACTGTGCGGAGAGTCACAAAAGCAAATTAATTTTACCTTTTATCTACAAGACATTATTAGAACCTTCGCTAAAATTTTTGAAAGGCAATAAACAATTAATAAAATTTACAACAAAATTACGTAAATAGGTGCAAGTTAATGACCATGTAATTCAGATTCTCTTCGATCTGCACAAGGGAAAAAAGATCTAGAATTTGATATCCTGGGACCTACATTTATTTCTTCATGTTCCTGTACGCGGGAAGAGCAACCAAGCGTTTATTTATACATAAAGATTGCATTATCGCGGCATGCGGGAGCCTATCGTACTTTTGACATTCGTCTCTCACACGGACGGACGGATATAAAAATGTCGTCACTGCCGGTCAATCAGTTCTTCACTGCGAAGTTTTTCAAAGCTCATTATCATTATCGACTACTTCACTGGACGCATTGCGTTAATTTTAATTTGATAGCGACACGCTGTTCCAGATGTTCCGCGCAAACAGCTCGTTAGCTAGTGCAATTATCGACTTTTTAATAAATTAACCGCGGGGGAACAATAGTGATCGTTATAAACCTTTTCCTAACTATTTATATGGAAATAAAAAGTACCACGTGACGATTCATCGTCTATTTTATAAAGATTACCCTCCGAATTCTGATATATTGATTTCTATGGCTCATATTTAGATATTATATTTTAATAAGAGCAACATCTTTTTAACAATTATCCCCATAGCTTAAAAATATATATAACAAAATATTTCGGGTTTCAAGAATAATCTTTAATCAAAATATTATAATCAAATCGATAAGCAAGCAAAATAAAAATTTGCAGAATTAATTTGAATAATTATATTGAAATCATCGATAAAGATTTCACTGATGTTTTTATTGATATAATTTTATCGATATCAAATTAGACTAATAAATTAAAACATATAACATTTAACATGTACGAATTTATCGACTTCTGTATATTAGTACGACTTGAAAACACAATTTCTGTTTAACAGGTGAATTTTCGGAAGATAATGAAATTATGTCTATACTTAGCTATATATATATATATATATATATATATATATATATATACACAATAAAAACGGAACTAATATTAATCAAAAATAATACTGAACGAATAAAAATATTTGATAAAAATATTTGACTTATCAAGTGAAAAGTTCGTGCAGTTCTCAATTTAAAAGCCACTTCTATAAATTGCTTTTTATGTTGTAATATTTGGCAGTGCGCAAGTTTTAACCTGCATTATGACATACGTGCTAACTTTAGATAATCGCTGTTGACTACTTGACTTGTTGCGTAAATTTTTCAAGTATTGTCCACACGCGAACTGTTTTGATTACCTGATACATGGATATACACACACATCGGTAAATACAAACTGTGTCAAGCGCGAACTTGGTCCTGATTAAATTCGATATTATATTGATGATAATAAAATCTTTATCTCGATGATTTCAATATAATCTTAATACTTAAAAGAATAATTTCTTATGTTTCATATACGTATATAAAATCAAAGTGGCTTTTCAAACGGGAAAACAACTGGTTTCTTGGCAATTCTAGTTCCTATATAGTAAGTACTAGGTATAGTTTGATTATTGTTCTACGAGTTTTTTTTAAGAGTATAAAAATGAAAAGTGTGGCATCTCGCGTTCTTTTCACATCGCGCAACAAGCCCCTTGCACAATATTGGCGATAGCGATAGCAATAGCGATAGAAACAGCGGCAAGGTTCCCGACAAAGCTATACCTTTGTCGGCAACTTTGCCGCTGTCGCTATCGCTATCGCTATCGCCTATTGTGCAAGGGGCTTTATAATGTTAATACGCTCCGCGACATTCGTCTGCGATTATTACGTTGAGCGATGCAATGGCAATAACAACATTGAGGTGGCCACGCGCGCACGATCTGAAATCCGAGAAATATGTACGGAATCAATCGATCTCCGCGCGGAGGTCATCGCAAGATAAGAAAAGCAGATTAAAAGAGTTTCGTGGAAAAACATATATAGATACACAATGTCCCAAAGATATAATAATTAATAAAAAAAAAAAATCTTCAGATAAGTCAAGGGTCAAATCAAATTGCGAAAATTATATACAAAATCGCCTTCGGCCTAGAGGCAAATCTAGCACAGATTAATGAAGATTAATGAAGATTAATGAAGTTATTTCAAACGTTTATTGTAAGCTGTTTTATATCTCAAATATCATAATAACTGTTATTAATATAGAAATCTAATAAAGAATCTTTTTATTCTCACTTCTTGTTTTTCCATTAATGATACAATAGCGCGATAAAAACAATTGAAGACACAATGGAAACTTGGAGATCATTCCACGTGATGCGTCACAAAAGGCGAGACTTTCACGAGCTCGTATAGAAAAATAAGTTACAAGAAACCATCTTTAACGCTTCTTTTCAGATACGTGCAAGCCAGGTATCAAAATAGAACGCGGAAGAACACGTCCCCCCATTCCTCTGACAGGTTAACGACCGTGAAAAGCCCATTAGTCAGGCGTTAGTAAGTTAATTTTACGATTGAATTGGCTACTGCAAAAAAAATATAAATTAACCGTTTTACAAACGTCTTAAAGGAATTAACTAATCTTTCGTTCAAAAATAACATACGCATCATTATGGTCTAAGAGTGGTCTAAATCATACAGATTTCTATCTTCTAATTTATTACCGTGTGAAGCAAAAATCGAATTTTTTGTCACTCTCGGAATGTCTTATTTCTTAAGACACACATCTTTTTCTGCAATAAACAAACTGTGTTTCGTTGCAATTTACTCGTTAAGGAGACGCGAAGAATGACAATATCTAACTAAATTTGCGGACTCGTGAGAATAATTGCGCACTCACAGCGGCCGCTTTAACTCGAAGAAATATCTAACAAACGCGTGGAAATGTTTTTATCGGCCACGCGATTTAAATCTCTTTGAGATCAATTAGACTGATTTCGGGCTTTTTGTGTTAATTTGATTGAGTTCGATTAAAAAAATACTCTTGTGTATGATGAGAGTAACAACCAAAAATTATGATAACGTAATTATTTTCGTCAATTATCTGATTGTACACAAATAACATAATTTATGTTATCATTACTAGCTGGTTACCCGGGCTTCGCACCGGAGAACATATGTAATAAGACACGCAATTAGTCTCTCTTTCTCTTTCTCCCTCTCTGGAAAATTTCGTAACTGATTTCCAAAAAGATACCGGTTCCCAAAAAAATCGGTAACAAAAAATTATATACTTTATAGCACTCCCCGAGAAATTCAACCCCTACTTTATGTACAATTCTTTGAGATTCAGTCATTTGGAACCAGTTTCCAAGAGAGAGAGAGAGAGAGAGAGACAAAGAATTGTATATAAAACAAGGGTTGAATTTTCCGGAGAGTGCCATAAAGTGTATAATTTTTTGTTACCGATCTCTTTGGAAGCCGGTACCGAAATTTTTTCAATTAAAAACCATTTGACCAAATTTTTATTAAATTTTATATACTTTTAATACCGATTTTTTTGGAAACCGGTATAAGAAATTTTTCAAATTAAAAACCATTTGACCGAATTTTTATTAAAAGTATATGAAATAGGGGTAGAATTTCTCCGGGAGTGTAGTGTATAGTTTTTTGTTACCAATTTTCTGGAAACCGGTTCCAAATGACTGAATCTCAAAGAATTGTACATAAAGTAAGTGTTGAATTTCTTGGGGAATGCTATAATAAAGTTTATAATTTTTTGTTACCGATCTTTTTGGAAACCGGTATCAGAAGTAGATAAAAAGTAATATTTTTCAATTTATAGCATTTTAGAGAGAGAGAGAGAGAGAGGGGGGGGAGAGGAAGGGGAAAATGGAAGGAGGGAGAGGGAGGGGGAGAGAGAGACTATTTGCGTGTCTTATTACACATGTCCTCCGGGGCGAAGCCCGGGTAACCAGCTAGTATTATTATAGATATGTTCCAATGCTATATAAAGCATAATTAATGATATCGATGTCCTATGTCGTGACATAAATTATTATTACAAACAATTATTATTATAATTAGGAATTACGTTGATCAATAATAAAACTCACCGTAAGCATTCTCGACGAATGCTGAAAGACATAATTCAGAATGGGGCACGCCGGATCGACCGTCATTATCGATGCAATGAAGTCTAGACGTTATCGTAGCTTCTCGCTAAACTTTGAACTCTTGGATATTGTCGATGAAAATATTTCCGATATTTAACTTCAAACTGCGACTTCACAAATCACGCTCTCGTTTTCTGTTTCAATTGAGGACTACTAATTATGCTATCAATTAATTAAGAAAATTCCACGTTTTTGCCTCCACGGAGCTAAAAATCAACACAACACAAAATTTTCGATTCAGTTACCGATTGGACTGACACGTAAAATTTTCTTTCACGCAATTTTTCCTTTACACGTAAAGGATCAAACGGCAGAGTAGCGAGGTTCGTGCGATCGGCAGGACGAATCGATCGAGACTGAATGATGTTGGAGGCGCTCGGTCCGATTTCTTTCGGTGACCATCGCGCGAGAAACTTCACAAAAAAAAACCTTTCATCGGGATCCGTTTCCGGTCTCCCTTCTTCCCGCTTAATGTCAAGTACACATAAATTCCCGCCGAATGCTCGCGTTGGCCTCGAGTGCATTACTATCGTGCGCGATCGTCCTTCGATCTCCTAGCCGTCCTGATGCGACTCTGATATCGACCGGGGGCCGTGTTAACGAACCGCGCGAAGAAGGAGAAGCCGGCGCCGCATCGGTGTCATTCGATCTGCCAAAACTGCGTTTAATAACGCCGGCGTTAATGACGCTCGTAATAACGAACTTCCGCGTGCCGTTATGAGATTTCTGATGGATTTCCGTGTACTTATCTCCGCGAGGTTCAAGCAATTCCTTTTTACGCAAGGACGAAATAACTCAGGAAGACTCTCGTAAGTAAATGCACGACATATCGTTGTCGATATATCATAACGGAAAATTTTAAATACATGCCAGCCAAAGTTGCACAAATAATAATTAGATATAGTCTAGGAAAAATTAGTTAAATTTATGGAAAAAATAAGGTCAGTAAAGATAAGTACAAATAAAAAAATAAGATAGTAAGAGGATATCTAATTAAATCGTTATTGTCTTTTAGTACAGTTTTAAATTCAAAGAAAATTTCGTCCAAGCTAGTGTGCAAACCACCACTTTCTTCCAATAATTAAACGAAACGGATAAAAAGTTTCAACAGGTTCGAGCAAGTGCTTCATCATTTCTGACACATTAGTCAGCCAGGATTAACAATTCGACAAAAAATGCAATGAAGACTGCACTTTGATAGATGGTCACGTACACCTCGCGATCGCTTATCTCACACGCTGCTTTTATTTCGCGAAAGATTTTCCGCGATTAAAATGTATGATGCTATAAGGCTAAGAATAAATCATCATTAGATTACAATGAATACCGAACAGGGGTACGCGGTATATTCTGTGTATTCATTCCGATTACTCTAATACGAGACGTGATCGTGTCCTTTCGCGTTTACATATGCTAATTTTATGAATAAATTGTCTTGTACCAGGCGAGACAAGTCGTCATTAATCAGAAATGGGAAAAACAATGCCACTGATTCGCGCAAGTCGATGAAGATTTTAGCCGAGGCGAGTTTATACACAGGATGTTCGCGAGACGTTCCGCTGCTAGCTCCCGCTGCTAGCTTCAGCGACATGGATGTTCAGACGCGTCTATTTAGCCGAACGAAACGATATTTTCCGTAAAAAAAAGAACTGTGCAGTAAAACTGCAAAGACTGTTTATAAAACACGAGGGACACCGTGCGCGTACATTACGTAATTTCTCTATTCAGAGAGATCGCGAGCGAAAGAATACTCAGATTATGTGTGCAGTATTTTGTTTTTTACTCAAACTTTAATTAAAACCGTGGAGAGACGGAAGCGAACCGAACGAAAAATATAGATCACCCGTTACGAGGGATAATAATGCTCGCGGAGCGAGTACATAAATTGCTTTCAATTGCGAACCGACTACAACGTGATCCGCTAATCGAAATTTCCTGGCAGTTTGCTACGCAAGGAGTGTTATTGTAGGACATAATGCGTGAGCACAGAAGACATTTATGTCGTAAGTAGCTAAGCACAATTATATAATTTCGCAAAAAAGTGACGACGTCGCTTTTATAATTTTGACTGCGCGACATTACGTAAGTCACGCATTACGTCAGTCCAGCACGAGAAATATGTCAAAATACTTAAGTATATATTAAAGCGCGAGTGTCGCCATTATTTTTATATGTCCACTAAATTATCTGATTATCTGATTATATAGAGTGTAACAATTACATTTAAGCTCAATCAGAACTTAAATTAAGATCATCTCCTTTATATATACATGACAAAAAAAATAAATAAAAGAAAGAAATATCTGTAAGTATATATTACAAAAATTATTTAAGCTCCAAAACAATCAGTAAATATTTCGCTTCCTGCTTCTTGAGAAACAATTATATATAAGATACATGATGCATACTCTGAAATAATCATCCGTAGAAACTTGATCATCCCGCATACGGAAAGCTCATAAAAGGCGTTAAAAGCCAGCCACGAATGTTAACATTCAAGGAGACCAGGAAATGGCTATACCAAAAGATCGCGAAGGGTGACCGCGATCGTTATTGACAATCGCGCGGCGCGAAATTGTCCGCCGATTTCCTTCACAATTCCGAGATAACGGCTGGGAAATAAATATGAAAGTTAATGAGCCTGCGACTTGAATGCGCGTCAGCGCACGCGAATGCCATTTCATATTAAGCGTGCTATTTATCCCGCAACATTTCTAAACAGAACGCAGCATAGCTATTACGAGGCTAATTACATGTATAAATACAGGTTACTTTATCTTTTTTTAATGAAATGCAAGATTACATCAGAATTCTAAAATTTTTCCACAAATTTGTATCTGCCAAATAATAGTATATTACACTACAAGGGCCGAAAGTTGAATTTTCGGCCCTGCGCGTCATGATGCCCCGAGGCGAAGCCGAGAGCATCATGACGAGCAGGACCGAGATTTCAACTTTTGGCCCGCGTAGTGTATACGATTTTTCTTCATAGCCGGTCGAAAGTACGTTATTAATTTTACTTTTTTTAACTTTAAATGTTAATAAGCATGTTTTTGATGCCTGCCCCCGACATTTGCGGCACGAGCGAAGCGAGTTAAAAAGGGCGTTAAGGTTTAAAGTTATAGAGAGCGCGCGTGTACTTTTCACAGGGAGTAAATGTTAAACTTTCGTCCCTGCTATTAGGGACGAAAGTACGTACTTTCGACCGAGGTATAAAGAAAACATTATTTTCTAGACTATCTATAAAAAATGTTTTACAAAAAAAAATTGTATTTCTGAAAAATATGTTCAACTATAAATATAAAACATTTAAATTGCAAACTATTCATCTTTGATGTAATAATCATTAATTATTTGATTTTAATGTAATAACGTTGATCACGTTTTTTTGCTGGAAAAAATAATTTGCTATCACATCGTGAACAAATTAAAAAAGATAAGTAGAAACATTAATTAAATAATTTAACTAATTTTACTTTCCGATATTTTATGAACAAAATGTAAAATTAAATGCAAAACGCATGTAAAAAATTTTATCAAAGATTAATATTGACAGAAATATAGTTCTTGGTAAAAATTCGAAAAAAATAAGTCCGAGAACAAGCCCATGATACACATATATTTAACATAGAAAGAAGTATGTTGTATATAACGTGATGGTTTATCTATGCAAATAATACCGGTCATGAGTCATCAGTTTAAAAAAATAATTCGATAAAAATACGAGAACAACAATTTTCGGTTTACAACGATAATTGTTGGAACGATAAATAACGGAATAATTGACACAACTGTCCCCGAATGAAAATCGCGTCGTGTTTATCATGTCAATGCACAGAATACATTATATACGAATTCGGGAATAGGTACACTCATCCTAACTAGACATTTTCATAAAACTCATTCTTAAGAGCATATTTTACGCGTTATCTATCTATTTGTTGTTTCTATATCATTTGTCAAGTTTTACTTCAAATTCCAAGAAACATAAAGAATCAACCAGCACTAACTCACAATTAATGACACTTTCCTTTGTTGATAATATCAGAACTTAAAAGGAGAAACGGCCATTTATTGATTTATAGTTAATTTAAATTGTCGACAACTCGGTTAAAATGACTTCTCTTTGCAAACATTGGTTCGTTAAGTTCATTATTTTAATAGCGATAATAACAATAACAAGAATACGCGTCCTAATTTCATAGCCATTATAACATTCCATTATAACTGATGCGTTCATATAGCCATTATAACTGATGCTTCGACATTTTTGTTAAAACAAAACGAGCCAAAAAAAATTGATTCTTATAAATATTTCTACTACGAAATTCATTCTTACTATTATTTATATTAATCATTGCGGCAAAACTAATGTTTCGGAATAGATCTTTTCCACGGATTCCAGTTGTCTTTCGTAGTATTAGTACCAATGTCATTGCATTATACAATGGCTGGAAAGTTTCGAGAATGAATTTATTATAGATAAGCCAAGAAAATTTAATCAATTTTGTTTCCGCGAGAATAAGTTTATTCCTGTATGCTTTGTTCAAATTTCTTACATTTCTACTTGTGACGAAAGTTGAGATATAAAAAAAAAACACAATTTTCGAGAGCGCTAAGCCATTATTTTGTTGTATCAAGAATTCCTTTCTTCTGAACTTTCCTAAATAATCCTATTTATTAGATTTGACGATCGCATTACTTTTAGGCCCGGTTGCACCAATGTCGCATAACTTTAACCTTAGCTTAATTCACTCTTCTTCTTCTTAACTCACATCTTTTTTTAACTGTCACCCTTAAAAAAAGAGACGAAGAGTGAGTTAACCTAAGGTTATAAAGTTATGCGACGTTGGTGCAACCGGGCCTTAGTGCTCAATGCCAATTATAATTTTGTTGCTGCATAAGTATCCAACATTTTAATGTTTGTTGCAAATTTGTTTTCATTACTCGGGAAAAAATTTTCACATGTAATCCTTTCTAAAAAAAAGCATGTTAAATCGATACTCGCATCTCTCGAGGTCTTCTCGAAAGTCTCGAATTACTTTGTTGGCTCTTTTCCGCGATGCTGATTGATTCTGTTGCTGCGCTAACTTAAATTCGTGAGCAGCTGTCATAGCATATTTTGACAGTTGTGTGTAATATTAAAGCTAAATAGCGCGCGCAAAGCGCGCGTCTGTGATGTCTAGTTATATAAAAAATAAGTCCATATGTGTTTTCTTATGAACATTTTTTTCCTGGATATAAAAAATCATGAATATACATTTCTAAAACTCACTCAAAATACTCGAGCGATGTTTAAATGTCAAGAGGGCAAGATATAAAATTTTTCTTTCTTTTCCTTCGAAAAATTTTCATCTATTTTATACCTTAACACTACCCGCTGTTTCAAACGCAAGCTGCTATGCGAGTGATAACCGGCATATTATCAATCGAATGATATTGCCACAATTCAACCGACTATAAGTTCTAAGTGGCGCATTTTGCAGTGACGGACTCTTTGGTTCGGTGAAAGGTGAGCTTAGGCTCGACCAAAGACCGGTTGTTAAATACGTCTCATGCAAAGCGCCGCTCTTCTCGAGTCATTAATGTGCAAATTATAGGAAATAGATCGCAAGCGAACGCACGACTTTTATGTATATACGCGAATTGTTAGTTTCCGTCATAAACATTAAGTCAAATAGCATCATACGCAAATAATTGTTTATCTTGACAAACTCTGAGTGAAACGTTCGTAGATTAATAAATTAACATGTTGATCAGTGTGTATTTCGTAATAAATAAAAGAGATATCAGCAACAGCAATATGCAGTTCAAATATATCGTAAAACAAAATTATAAATATATAATTATGTTAATATTCCATAATAATATGATACTTATTATTATCATTTTATTATCCAAAGAATAATTATGTATAAAGTTTTTGTATTCGAAGAAATATATCATAAAATCACGATTTGGAAATCTTTTACGTCATCAATTTTAAATTTTGAGCTACACGTATATTACGTAACTCTAAATTCCTCCTAAACCGACATTTCTGACAATTTTGCATTTGGAAACATTTGCTTCGCGTAGAAAAGCAAGCGTGATTGTAAAACGTTCATCTCAACTCTAACTTTTACCTTCGTTTTCTGTTTCAAGAATTTCGTGATCTTGAAGATCGGATTCGGCATCTTTGGCCTCGGCATCCTCAATCACTGGCGTTACCTTCGATGGATACTAAAAATCGCGGTCGACACCTTCTTCTTAAGTCTTTCTCTCCTTCGTTGACAGATGGAAAATTGTGTGAAAGTCGTACGTTTACATTATGCCTCTCACTCAAATTGTATTTCTTCGAGAAACATAAAATTTTTTTTTCTAAAGAAGTGCAGTTGCAATCGAGCAACAAATAGATGCAACGTTCAAAGTTCTTCCTAATGTATAATGTTCCTTGAGAAGTCACAGCGAGAGAACTTGTTTACATTAATATTGTCATTTGATATTCCGATAATATTCCTAACTGGTTTCAAAGCAGCGTTAAAAAAAAAACATTTAACGTTACTTGACGTTATCGCACACCAATGTAATAATTCCTTTTTTAATTATTTATTTATTCTGGCAAGTCATTTGACGACTGAACTTCACTTCACGAGGACTGAAGCCATACTGGAGCTTTCGGAATTCGGAATAAATCTAATACGTTCATACAAGTGATGAATAGCGAGAGGAGGGGAGAAGAAAATGAGTGACGCATATACTTTGGCAGATGCTTTCCTGACGACTGCGCATCCTCGGC
Organism: Temnothorax americanus; assembly: GCA_030770215.1. Classification (NCBI taxonomy): domain Eukaryota; kingdom Metazoa; phylum Arthropoda; class Insecta; order Hymenoptera; family Formicidae; genus Temnothorax; species Temnothorax americanus. Next base: position 98,529 of record JASTWO010000372.1, read on the forward strand.
TGCGCAACACGTGGTGCTACCCGTTCTAAAAATCTCTCGTGTGTTCTTCACTTTTTCCTCGCGAATGTTCTCGTGAACGTCTCGAGAACCGTCTTCCCTGGACTACGTTAATTTTGGCAAAATCCAAGAAACATAAATTGCATATATTATGTTCAATCCTTTCAGAATGTTGTCTTGCAAAATATTTCATTTTACAGCTTTTTCAAATCGCTAATCTTCAACAATTGCTCGACGTGTATTTATATTCCATTAAACTCAACTCAGATCACTCATTTTCATTTTAGGCGCCTTTGCCTAGTTGTAAAATTATTTTTAATTAATTCTGCAAGTAATTCGGCATGATTATTATCATCTTTAATTATCTTGCAAGTATCCACTGACAGCATATATACTAATAAAATTAATATAACTTTCAGTGTATTTTCGCGGAAAGTTCCACACATCGGTTGTGGATAACACGTATATAAGCGAAATCTGACCCGACGCGGTTTTTTAAGCGACAAATTACGCCCGGCTTTACAATAAATACCGCCGCGTCCAAAAATAAGCGAATTTAAAGCGTGCCCGAAGCTTGGCCATCCTGTCGTTTATTTTTGAGCGATCAGATCACGAAGTGTTCGAGGACCTAAAAATACTGTAGTCGCGAATAAATCATACGCTTTTGTTATTAATGATCTTTTTTGATTGGCAACGTTTTTTGTTATTTTTCTAAAAGTCAACGAAAGTGTTTCTTCTACGTGAGCAACATGTCAAAGATTTATGAACTTATATCAATTTTTTATGTATGAATGCATTGAATGCGTCATTCCCGATGAACTTTTTATTTCTTTGACCACGCGTATTTTTTCTATTTAAGTAAATTTATGAGTTATTCTGTTACACGTAAAAAGGGAATAGAATAAATAAGTAAATAGAAGAAAATAATTTTCGAATTTACACAGCGCAAGAAAACATTAAATTAATTTTTATTATCCGGAATCGATATCTGATTACGATAAGTACATGTCGTATCTCCTTTTAGTTGCAAAATTGTTTTTATCCCGATAAGATCGTTATTATTAACTTTAATTCACAATTGAATCCAAAAGTTTATTAACCTATCGACACAATATATATATTTTTTTTTACAAAATAAAATGTTTAGAAAAGAGCGAAACATTTTCAATTTAACTATCCGATATTAAAAAAAAAAGAAAAAAATTTGCCTATACACGTTACAAACGATCGAGTGCATGAAAGGTAATTTCCCAAGAAAATGATATCCGTTACATCTGTGTCAATTTACACCGCCTGTGTCAATTTATCATCAACAATGCATCGATATTATGCAAGCGCCGACTAATTCATAGAGTACGACTCTTGGCACAAGTTGGTCTACATTATTGCACGCTTGCATCATGCAAAATAGGTATACGCAGCATTTATCACGTCGCGAATGTCTAAACCTTATTCTTCCGTAAACAAGTTGCAAATATTGGTTCGTCATCCACCGCCGTTTCATATAAGGAAGCGTTATTAAACGCTCTTCAAGCAGAACGTTATACAGAGAGAGAGATCCTATTACCGTCAGATACATATATTTTTAAAGAAAATATAAACGATCGAAGGGAAAATAGCTTTTATATATATATATATATATATATATATATATATATATATAAGATATATAATATAGAATATATATATATATATATACCTTCCGCTTCAAATTCCCACTCATGACACAACGCGATGCTGTTTATCACAATTACCATTTCGCCTTGGAATCGATAATCTTTATCGTCTTCGACGACGCAGCACTGATTTGCATGAAGCCGTAAGAATCGACTAAATATGGAAAGAGCGTGTTAAGTATTTCGAATCGCGCGCGGTGTGATAGAAGATAGAAATCTGCGAGAAATTGTAAACGGAAACTGTTGTTAACGTATTATGAGATATATAAATATATTGTATTATATATACATAGAGAAAGAGAAAGAGACGATAAAATAATAATGCGATAAAAACATTATGCATGCGCGAATCGGAGAGTCTCGAACAAGTGCATGCTGCACACCCATCTATATAGATTCTAGTTCATAATGTTCTACAACCAGGAGGAACAGGTGCATGCAGTCTGTTTTCGACAGTGATGTGCGATTCGTCGAGATAAGAACCGGAGGAGATAAACCTAACTCGAATAAAGTCCAAATATTAAGAGTGAGTCATTAATTAAACGAAATCGTTATTAAAGAGAAGTTCCTTGTACTGATCTGTACATCATTGTTCGTGGATTACCGCGGGGACATGAATGAGACAGCACAAGAGTGTAAACAGCAAGATCATAAAGAATTCTCTACAAACTATTACGCATCACGCGAGACTAACATACTAAGGCCCAGTTCAACAGTGGCCAGTTATAGCTTAACTAGTAGTTAACTCTCACTCTCTGTCTCTTTTTAACTCAAAGGTTAGATAGAGACGGAGAGTGAAAGTTAACTACTAGTTAAGCTAACTGGCCACTGTTGAACTGGGCCTAAGTCGTGATAACTGATAATCGAATGTACCGCGACATGAACAATCGAAGCGGGCAAAGCGGGTTGGAAAAGTCGGCTTTAAAAAAAAAAGGAAGAAAAAAAGGACACCAAACGATAGGCACGGCCGCAACATCGCGTGACAACGGGGTGCACCCGAGATCTAACAAAGGTCTAAGGTGCGGCGGTGTTATCTAATTGTAAAAGGTGCATTGTTCAACATCGAGCAATTATAGGGTGCCTAATGATATTATAGATATCATCGATATCACCGGGGAGGTAGGCGGAGTAATCGGTACCTCCGAATCCTGGATCTGCTCGGAATCGGCCGACGTGCTCGAGGTCTTCAGGATGCTGTACAGCTTTACGTAGGGGGCCTTGATCAGCTGTCGGCCAATAGAATCGGCCGTGTTTAGCAAATATCTCGCCGCTCGCGGCATCATTGCGGTATACCTAGCCCCGGCGCGATCCTCGCGTCGAAAATCAACAGCCGGCACACGGTGTTCGGTGACAATCGTGACAACGACGAGCGCCGAAATGGAGTGGCCTTTGATGTGGCCATTGATAACGGATGGCACACTCACGATTTCGCGATATATTTGGCGTATCTCGGCGTTATCCGATAACCGGTCGACACGAGAATCAAGTTATTAGCGAAATTAGGAACTTAGAAACGTTCGCAAGTTACAAAAAAAGAGATCGATGCGGTTTAAAAAAATATCAGAAGCAGCAATCTCTTTTTCTTCGACGAATCATAATGCAAAGTTCGAAATCAATGATTTCAAATTTTCCATTGAATCCAAAGTCAATTTCTCTGCAAGAATTTTAAATGAAGATCGTGACAATCAACATTTTTCGCATTAAATATGTCCATCATTAATTCGCGAGACTCGAACTTCGGTTGAAACGGAGATCTCAAATTGCAGACAATACGCTTATAAACGTATAAAGATACGTTTAGATAGATAAAATTTAAAGTCAGGCGGCAAAATAAAGTTCTTATCCTCTTATCGAGGAGAAAAGTTTCAAAATTCTTCAAATTTTCAGTAGCAACTTTGTGAAAAAGTCTCTACCTAGCTGCTAGAAAAGAGCTATGGGATATTCGACGATGTCTCTTGACAGTACTCACCTCCCAGGATTCCCTTGTCAACTCGCTGATTTCGTCACCTTGCCCATCGCGAGTTTTGCTCTCCTCCGCGAAATCCGCGCCCTCGCCGCTCTCGTGGGGCGACAGTTCCGGCGACAGGTCGGTGTCTGTATCGGACAGGATGTAGCCGCGTTCCCGCCAGTAGTTCTCATCCAATTCACCGTAGAGACTCGGCACCCACGCATGAATAAACCTGTATAGATCGTCCACTCTGCAACGAGAAGAAAAAAAGAACGATAATCGTCAATTACATTATTTTTCGACAGTGGGAAAAAATTCTTCCCAATTTTCCAATATTTGTTATTAACTTATTTATCAAACTATCGATTTAAGCTTAAATACTACGAGCAAAGGTTCTTCTATAACAGAAAATTTATTGTTTTTTTATATCGCTAAGTAATTCCACTATATATAATATATGTATATAAATACAACAGTATCAGTTAATCTATTATTATTGGATATTCTTTCTGCATAAAATGTAAGAATATTCGTAATACTATCGGTGCAGAGGTAAGATTTTAGCTTAAAACTAGCTGAAAGTTTATAAATAAAATTCAACGATAATGCAAGCTGAAGATAAAATATTGGAATGATCTAAAAAACAGATAACAGATTAATATTTTTTCGAAACACATATGTGTGACGTTTCGATTCGCGTTACATTTCTTTTCAACTAGAAAATAATCCTTCATATAATCTTTCATGTAAATCCAAACGCTATACTTGGCACGAGACACTACCGTGCTTCTTGAAATAAATTGTATATAGAGAGGTAATTTTATAGCTCTTAATTTTAGAGATTTTTATTTAAAACAGGGTAAGAATTTAGAAATAAAATTCAACGATGATGTAAGCTAAAGATAAAGTTATTGAAATGGTCTAAAAACAGATCAACATCACGGATTAAAATTTAATATTTTGCTACTACGCGAGACACATATGTATATGTGATATTTTGATTCGCGTTACATTTTTCATTCGATCGGAGAATAATTCTTTATATCAATCCACGAATTGTATACAGAGATAATTTTATAGTTCTCTTAGAGATTTTAGTTTAAAACTAGATAACAGTTTATAAATAAAATTCAACGATAATGCAAGCTGAAGATAAAATATTGGAATGATCTAAAAAACAGATAACAGATTAATATTTTTGCAAAACACGTAAACTGAAGATAAAGTTATTGAAATGGTCTAAAAACAGATCAACACCGCGGATTAAAATTTATTATTTTGCTACTACGCGAGATACATATGTTTTGATTCGCGTTACATTTTTCATTCAATCAGAGAATAATTCTTTATATCAATCCACGAATTGTGTAGAGAGATAATTTTGTAGCTCTTCTACAGATTTTAGTAATAAAATTCAACGATGATGCAATCAGAAGATAAAGTTATTAAAATGATCTAAAAACAGATCGACATCGTGGATTAGAATTTAATATTTTGCTACTACGCGAGACACATATATGTGATGTTTCGATTCGCGTTACATTTTTTTCAACCAAAAAATAATTCTTTACATGGATTCAAGAATGAATTATATAGAGAAATAGAGAAAAATATAGAGAAACGTCTTATAATTATAGCTTTTAGTGTTTTAGAGATTTTAATTTAAAATTAGATAAAAGTATAAATAAAATTCAACAATGATGCAAGCTGAAGAAAGTAATTCTTCATATAATATCTAAGAATAAATTGTACTGAGAAACACAATTTTATATAGCTCTTAGTTTTAGAGATTTTAGCTTATTAAAATTCAACTGACAATGCAAGCTGAAGATAAAGTTATTTCTGAATATTTATTTCTGGAATGATCTAAAAAACAGATCAACATCACAATTCACGGATTAAAATTTAATATTTTGCTATTACACGAGACACATTGTGACTTTTTTTATTTGCGTTACATTTTTTCCAAGATAATTCTTTATATTAATCCAAGAATTGTATACAAATAGATTATAATTTATTAATTTTCTAGCTCTTGGTTTCAGTTTAAAAATAAATAGGAGTTTATATAAACAAAATGCAAGATGCGCGCGCCGGCGCGCGATGCCTATGCGCGACGTTTCGCGACTTTGACCGTTTGACGCCGCATAGTCCAGTCAGCTGATTGCGAGGACTGTTATCGCATGCCACGTTTTACCTGCGATGTACGAAGGGCATCACGCCCGTCACCGCTCCTCTCATGTGGCGGTCGTAAATAAAATTCAGCATATCGCCGACCGTGCTCATCGCCCGATTCATCGCCGCGTCGTAGACGAGAGAGCAGCGTAGAGACGGGGGGGACACACAACGCGCGCGCGCGCGCGCGCCAGCCAGCCAGCTCCGAGTGTCACGTCGCGCGCGACTAATTATCCGAGACGTCGCGGATGATCGCGGAACGTATCAACCGTTCGTTATCACAGCTTCCGTCTCTAACCTTCTGACAATTCCTAATAGATATCCAATCTCTCGCCGCAATACTGTTTTATTCACGCGCGACACACACGTCGGCGATTGATTCGCGCGGCGCGGCGGAGATCCCGGATCCCGGGATACGTAACGCGCAGCACTTCGCGATAGTCGCGGAACGCGAGTCTCCTATGTATGTATGGAGCGGAGAACGACCGGAAAACGGAGTGGCTGCCCAGATACGTCGACGAGCGATTCACGGACATGTCACGTGCCGCCGATTCGCTCGGTGCACCTGTACTTTTGTTTCGTATATATGTATACGTGCCTCGCGGAACGTTGTTGCTCGCCGTATACATCACGTCGGCGTGGCGTTTCAGCTTTTTAGCCGGCCAAGGCTCCTCGCAGTTTTCCTTGCCTCACCGGACAATGCAGAGTCCAACAAACGCAGAATTCATCTCGCAACGCGTTCCCGTCCATACAGTTAGACAAAAAATAAAAAGCTGAAAAATTACTCCCTCTGCGCAATTCATTCTTCGATGTAAAAAAATATTCTAAAAATTCGCTGAAATAGCGCTGACACAGAGTCGAATTTTTATTCAATTCAGTCGGGAGTCGTTACTGCAAATCGCGAATGTTACGTGAAAAACATTTATACGTATCTCACGTAGTAAAAATATTAAATCTTAATCCATCGATCTCTATTTTTTTTAGACCACTCCAATAACTTTTTTTATCTTCAGCTCGCATCGTTAAACTTGATTTACAAACTGTTATCTAGTTTCAAACTAAAATCTCTCGCCAGGCGAGATTATAAATATTTGCATACATTATACACAGAAAAAATGTGCAAACAATATATTAAATGTTCTTATTTCATTTATTCGGCATTTTTTACAATATGTGTAGGTATTGACCGAATTTCTTCCAATCGGAACTTTTTATTATAGAAAAATCAGATAAAATTCCGATCCATCTCCGATTTCGATGAAAAAGCTTTATTTCGGGTTAGAATAAAAGCCTTTAAAGAGAATTTTGGCGACTCCTATGAATCCTACGAAACCATTTTTCAAGATAAAATGATAAAAAGTAAAGGAAGATTTTAACAATTCTACAAGATGTTATAAATTTTTATAAATTATCATCATATTTTATAAACACTTCTTCCAATAATTTGTAGAGTTTATATATATATGGGGCATTCCACGCCAATTCGCAAGAGGTCAAACTTCGACCTTTTTATTTTTGATGGCCGCTCGTTTTTTAACAGGTCTTTACGAGTATTATACCCCTGTTAAATCGTTTTTATAATAAATGTAGCGTTTCCGAAATAGAGCCTGCGCAAAATGAGGACTGCAAAATTTTCAATAAATTTTTTCGCCTATTAGACAACGTCTAAGAAAAAAAATTCATTGAACATAAAATACGCTATTTAGATCATAGTTTAAAAAAAAAATTAACTCAAATTTCTATAATAATGATTTTAAACTAATAAAGTAAAAAAACACAAAAATTTGAATATCTCAAAAACCCCATTTTCTATTTTTTTGAAATTTGTAGGAAATATTCTAGGGAGTATTAGAAGAATTTTAAGACTAGTTGGAAGTTGCGCAGAATTTTTGGGAATTTTTTATAAATTTTTTTGTGAGGCAGTAGTAATATTTGACTCACAAAAGTGTAGTTAAAAACGCATTTCAGACAATTCTGAATCGATTTAGATATACTTTTTTACTAAAGCATGATGAAGATCTCGGCATAGCACACGACAATTGCGATGAATAGTGTGGGAAAGGCGAAAAAAATAGATTTATGAGGAAGTTTAAAATTCAATAAGTACATTTGTTTAAGAACATATTATTTATAATTTTATTATTTTGTGCTCAGTATAATCAATTTAACTACACTTTTGTGAGTCAAATATTACTACTGCCTCACAAAAAAATTTATAAAAAATTCCCAAAAATTCTGCGCAACTTCCAACTAGTCTTAAAATTCTTCTAATACTCTTTAGAATATTCCCTATAAATTTCAAAAAAATAGAAAATGGGGTTTTTGAGATATTCAAATTTTTGTGTGTTTTTTTACTTTATTAGTTTAAAATCATTATTATAAAAATTTGAAGATAATTTTTTTTTAAACTATGATCTAAATAGCGTATTTTATGTTCAATGAATTTTTTTTTTAGACGTTGTCTAATAGGCGAAAAAATTCATTGAAAATTTTGCAGTCCCCATTTTGCGCAGGCTCTAATTCGGAAACGCTACATTTATTATAGAAACGATTTAACAGGGGTCTAATACTCGTAAAGCCTGTTAAAAAACGAGCGGCCATCAAAAATAAAAAGGTCGAAGTTTGACCCCTTGCGAATTGGCGTGGAAAATGCCCCATATATATATATATATATATATATATATATATATATATATATATATATGGGGCATATTTTTATATATATATGGCATATTTATATATATATAAATATATATATATATATATATATATATATATATATATAAACACGTCTTTCTGTTCAAATCAACAATCATATTTTAGAAGTTTTTATGTTGATTTAAAAGACATTAAGGAGGTTCGATGGCTTCATCGGAGGGAGTAGTGGGACGCGGGGAATCTGGAAACAGCGCACTAGCGTTTGAAGTAGTGGGAATGAAGGGGATTGCTCTGATTGGTCGCCGCGTGCGTATAATGCGTGCTGCTGTTCACGTCGTTCACGACCGTGGCAGTCTAGCAGACGAAAAATCAAGCAATTTATGCTTTAATAATTAATTTTTCTACGAAATGTGCGGTAACCTTCCCCTTTCTTTCGCTCATTTATTTGTAAATTATTAAGTTACATGTGAAGGTATATGCAATATATCATTTCCCATAAAAACCTATGTTAAAAATGCAGCCAGTTTCATGAAATTTTAAGATGTTGTTTTGGAATGCAAAATAGAATTGTGAATTTTTTGGAAATTTTTTACCGTCCCGTTTTGAAAAAAATCTAATCCAAAAATTGTACTTTTTAAGTTTTTGGAGTAGATTTTTTTCAAAACGGGACGGTGAAAAATTTCTAAAAAATTCACATAATTCTATTTTGCATTCCAGAACAACATATTAAAATTTCATAAAACCCTCTGCATTTTGTTGTAGCCATCGAACCTCCTTAAGGAAACATGTTCCACATGAGTTTCAAACTTTTCACGCGAAGAGAGATGTGGCACTGCACTCCCTGCTTACAGAGCAAAACGAGGTCTATTATTGTATATATATTTCGCATTTCGGTTTTTTAACTTTCCACGCAAAGCGAGGTCCATCTCACCTCACCCCCACCCCACCCCTGCTTATAGAGCGAACCGAGGTCTATTGTACGGTTCGAGTTTTCAATTTTCCACGCGAATCGAAGTCTACTCCCGCTTACATGTGTATACTGTCTATACACATATCAGCAAATTAGCAGTATAACTTCCCTTAGCAGTTATATTTCTTAAACTTTTTTGTTAATAACTTTTTAATAAATAACGAACGACAGCTTTTAGAAAGTTACTCAGGAGAGTGCTCTCTATAATATATGTTAAGGTCAAAATCGCAGGAGTTATTTCTCTAAACTATAATAAATAATTACCACACTTACTAATTTTTCTACTATTTTATCTTAAAAAATGGCTTTCTTGTAAGAGTCGCGAAAATTCGCTTTAAGGGCTTTTATTTTAACCCAAAATGAAGCTTTTTGCAAAGTTTTATCGAAATCGGAGGTGTACCCGCGTTTTTGGAACTTTATCCGAAAAATCTTTAAATCGATAGTCCGATAAAAATAAGTTACAAATATTAGAATTAAGAAGACTCTTTTAAGAAGACACAAAAACACATGCATCGTCTTCTATGTTTCTTAAATATATTATAAACACGCAAAAATTAATTTAATTTTATCGCTGATACGATATCGATACAAGATCCAATATCGATTTTATTCTTGTAACACTTATAATACTTGATGACAATACTATTTTTAGCGACTTTTAATTTATCTAATGATATAAGAGCGATTACCGAGAACCCATACTGGTACGAGGAAACGAGGTCGCTCTCGATAGATCTTAATCTGAACGAACGCTTAAGCCAATCTTAATTGCGCGTATTGTTCGTTACAATCGCGATACTGGGAAATGGCCGATGGTATTTGTTGTAAACAAGTGGCACTCGAAAAGGGGTGTTAACGAGATTTACGCGATATCATAATACATATATGTAGATGACATACAAAATTCTAAGAATCGGGATTATATTATCTTAATTAAACAACAACATACAACGTAGGACACACCTCCCTTTCTTTCTTTTAAAATTGAGATATATTATTTCGATATTTGTTTTACGAGATATGAAACAAATACGATAGATTAAAGTATAATAGAAATGAATAAGTGCCTCTAGCATGATCCTAAATTGCACGTTACTTCTCAAAAAATTCTAGCGCAATTCTCGTTACTTTAATGTATCGATTTAATGTATTAAGTTTATATTTTACACGTGCGAGCAAAATATTTGTTATTTCGTTGTTGAAATAATCTTTAGACACATGTGGCAAGAAAAGAAACACTGGCAGCAGTGGCAGCCGACGCGTAGCGAACCTTGATCGAGCATCAGCGAGAGTATAAATAGAAGTTCCGGCGAAAATCTATTTTGCGTGTCTTGCGACGTAGCATGTGTCCGGTCGTAACGCGTTCTTTCGAACGGAGATGTGCGTAAATCGGCTGTATTATACAAAAATAACGCAGCTAAAATTTTCGCCCGAGGAAAATTTACCGACGTGTTTCTACCGAGAAACGTCACCGTCGAATATTTATTCGTGCAAGATCAAATGATTGATTTATCGCGGACAACGCGGCGCCTGTAAGGGCTCATGCATAATAAGAGGAATAAGGAACAAGGAATTAAACATAGAGAATTCATAGCCGCATCTTTTTTCAAGACTCTATGTTTAATTCCTTGTTCCTTATTCCTCTTCAAGACTGTGTTCTTGAAAAAAGATGCGACTGTGGCCGGTATTCATAGTCGGATCTTATATTTAAGACCATCTTAAGTAAGATGTTATGAACCAATCACAGGGCCGTATATTAGCATCTCAAGACATTACTTAAGACAGTCTTGAAATAAGAGCCGACTATTGAATACCGGCTTATGAATTCTCTCTATGTTTAATTCCTTGTTCCTTATTCCTTTCATTGTGCATGAACCTTAACTCATTTTCCGACGACAACTCGTCGTTGAAAAAAGAAGAGCCGCCGATCTTGATAAAATAAAATTTTAGGAATGCACAAATCCCAAAAAATTCCGGTTTTCGTGTTTAAACATGCTAGGAATAAACTGCGGAACGCAAAACAAAGAGCGTGGAAACTTTATAATATCAAAAATACAGTCCAAACATTATGTTGCATAGTTTTGAGAACTTTTGAGTTTCTACATATATCATCTAATTGTAAGATTGCCAAGGTCATATACTGGTTTAGTACTGGATCAAACGATTACGATATATAACTTGGATTTAACTGTGAAAACGAAGTTTCAAATTCGATTATATTCCTATTTTATGTACTCCATTGCAATATCTCAAGGGACGTGACGAGAAGTTGCGAGAGATAGCCATGTGAGAAACAACTTACCTGTTGCGTGGTACGCTGAACCAGTATTCGGGACGCAGCTTCTTCTTGCCGTAGCTCATAATTGGCGTCGATCGTGGTATCTTCTTGTCCTTGGGTCTTCCTGTTCGTAGTCTCAAGTATAACGGTGGGTCCTCACAGGAACGAGCAGGTCGTGGGATCAGTTCTGCGTAATGTGGGAAAATATTTATCGATATAATTTAGATACTCCAATAATAAGAGTGTTTTATATTCAACAGATTTATCTTTTCGATATAGAACTCGCGAATCCAAGCAATATGATTCATGATTTCGTCATAATAAAGAAATCTTTTTGCGATAGAAAGCTCGTATATTTTTGTATATGTAAGATTTTTTCCCGAGGTTCTTTAAGAACTGCTAAAAACCACACGTAAATACACCGATAGGTTGAAAACACGAATAAAATTGGAAAACGAGGCAAGCACATTACCACAAAAAAAGTGAGTAGAGAGTGTCAGAGTAAGAATTATATATGTAAAAGGAATAACGATAGCAACGTGGGGTAGAAACGTGATAGATGAATGATACATATTGCACAGATATTGTAGAAGAGTTTGACAAAATATATGTGCAGCAAGAAATGGTGACGAAAATGGAAATAACCATTACAGTACAGTGATACAGTGTATGGTCGCCCGTAAGTTGCGCAAATCATGTTTAATGCATGACAGTAAATAAAATGAGTAGGTAAGAGACAAAAAAACATGTTACGTTCGAGACAGACGTACGAAAGTGGCAACTGAAGAATTGGGAATTCGCGTCACAAGGAGAAGAGCAAGCTAATACTGTATGAACCTACCCAGGCCTTCGAGTTCGGGAAAATTAGGTGCTTGGACTAGAGGGGCAACAGAAACAAATGACATTACTGTATTAGTATGAACCTGTTGCTATCTAAAATGATGAAACCCGTTGTGCTAATCTGAAATAGATAAAATATTACTGAAGAGAAAGACAGACAGAAAGATGTGATTGAACAATGCAGAAATGTGCAACAGTTACTACCAAAATCTATTAACAATCGAACATATCACACATTTCACAGAAGTAGTATAGTTTGCCTCAAAAGACTTATTCGATTATCATAGAAAATATCAATACAAAAAATCTGAAATTCTATGCTAAATATGCTTCAAAGTGACAATTAAAAGATCATTTAAATTGAAACAAGACGCGTGTACGTCACATGCAATGTGTGGCACAAAGGGTTTCAAGATTCTGAAGATACATCTGTATATTTTGTTTGTAAAGAAATATGTTATGAAAAGTACTTGTTCAGTTAAATCTTTTTATTAAAATACAATTTGGAAAAAATACGTATTTATCAGAATATAAGCTAAGATCGATAAGAAAGTTAATTTACATCAAACAAGACCCGTATAATTTATGTTACTTTCTCCCAAAATACTCGATAAATATTTTGTACATCGAAGAAAGGTAATATTTAACGTTTACTTAATGGAATGACGTATGGAACTGATAATGACAAGCAAATATACGATCTAAAACAATGATAGACTACCTTAATGTACACCAAGGTAAGCGCATTTGGTTACCAATCCCAAGTTTGCCTGGCGGTTTAAGACAATATTAACGAAATTTAGGAAACAAATTTAGGAAAAAAATTATTTTCACACAAATTCATAGTAATTTATAGCCAAAGGCGCTCGAAATTCTGAGACAAGGACAATAAACTGGCAAAACAACACGGTTTAAAAAGCTATCTATGCGTTCTCGGGCAAGTGCAGTGCGTGATATATTAATCCCGTTTGCCACCCCCTTATCGTTACCAATCAATTCTTTTCTATCCATATCGATGCCAATATTAAATATTATATGAAAAATAACAGAGACAGGTGTGTTTTGTGTAAAAGGGAAGTCTGTTGGAGTATGCCTTCATGATTATCAGAGTATCTATCCATTCCGATAGGACATGAAATATTTTATGGATACGTCTCTATGCGGTCGTGATACTTACTGTCGAAACTCACAAATAATTCCGGCATATCGTCGACCGAGACCATACTGCGGTAATCTAGTCGCGGTGCCGTCGCAGAAGTTTTGCTACCTCGACTGCTATCGACGCTGCTGCTGCCAGACGATGTTAAAGGTTGCTGTCTAATAAAAGTACCCACGGAAGAGCGTCTGAAAAAAAATTCATAAAAAATTTAATTATAAAAAAGACAGGGAGATAGAATTTCTTATTAGACAACATTCCAAACGCTTCTGAACGACAAGTACATGTTAGCTGTCATATCTAACTAAATTGTAACAATATCGAATTTGCACATCATCATAATTCAGAAGCTATATGTACAACATCCATAACAATAATAATAGGAATTAACAATCAAGGTATATCCAGAGTATAAATGACGAATAATGAATCATGTGACTGCTTGAGGATACTAAAACACTGTGTAAAATTGATTACGAGTTAACTGTAAGCGATCTGAAAAGTAGTACCGGTAGTGTCTGTTGCCTGAGTTGTTCGGCAAATAATATGATTTACCTGAAAGCCGGAGCCCTCAATCCCAGAATGTCTTCGAAATGAAAAAATAATAGCGAAACAATGGAAAAGTGTATGGAAGGAAGAAACATTTAAATAGTAGAATCCTCGGAATATTTTGATAATCGCTACATAGTGCATGTACAATTTTAGTTTTGTAATATTTATATTTATAAGATTTAATTGATATAATGTTTCTTTCGTAATCAGAACATTGAGGAGGATTCTACTGGAACAGAACGTTTCCGAAACGACGGAGGTTGATCAGATGAGAAGTAGAAAACAGATCAGGTAAAAAATAGAGGAGACTAGGAAAAAGATGGAAATACAACAATGCAAGGTTACGGTCGGGTCCAGACTCACCCGATAAGACCTCCTGGACCAGGTGAGAAATTGCTGGAGTCCTGGGAGAGAGAGGAGGCGGTAAGCGGAGGAGTTCCGCCCGCTCTACCGCCCCCGCCACTCTCTTCGCTGGGTGTTTTAGCAAACAGGCCCGAGCTAAAGTCACTCACCAGGTTGATCGGCGAGCTTTTATCCACCACCATTACATAGTCTTTGTTAGTTATATTAAAAATGAATAGTAAAGCGTTAATGAATATCTAAATTCGTATTGTATGCAACATGGGCGCAACGTAAACGTCTAGGGGTTTCGTCACAATCGATCGCGCAATAATTATTATCAGTCTTTTAGATGACAAACTGTCTGTATAACTTCATATTTATATATTTTTTTCACGAGTTTTGTATTCCGTAATGCTTTTCATATGCCAGAAGCTCTTCCTATGCAAGTAGCTAATATACGCTACGTTATAACAAATGAGGCTACACCTGTTTCATTTCATAAAGATAAAATTGACTTTATCTATCAAAAAAGGATAGATGAACAGAATTTCTTATAAATACAATAAACGCATAAGTTACGCCAGGAGAATAACTGCTTACAAATAACCTCATTTGTATGTATTTACTAAATATAAAAGTTCGCAAAAAGCAAGTTAAAATAAAAGCGATAAAATTATTATAATAGTTTTTCTTTTCTTCTGTGAATATGCATCTTTGCAAAAATGTTACTCATTCTTAGCAGAATAGAAGAGTGTGAAGAAATAAAAGCGACTGTAAAAATGTCATATATTTAAAATAATTCAAACACGCTAAATTATTTATCGATAATTATCAATACAATATGAGATAAATTTGTTCACCTCGAGAAGACTTTGCTGAAAACAGAGGAATGATGGGAATCCGCGCTGTTCGGGAGGCTCGATATCTTGTCAGAGAGAGATTTGCTGCTATCATCATCCTTCTCTCCAGTTAAACCTTCCATCCAGGATAATGGATATGACAAACGTTTTAGCATCTAAAATGTCAAAACAAATACATAAAATATATAAACGAGTATAATATCGCGTTATTGTGATGCGAATGTTAAATTTAATACCTTGTTCTTTCGAGTTTCCTGTTTATCATCCTCCTTATGCTCTTCATCCTTCTCGGGTTCTTCTGCATTACTCTCTAGGCTAAAGGACACCGAGCTGGCTTTTTTCCTGCCATTAATAGCAGAAGTGGCTTCCAACGTGCTCGTAACATTCGTTGGTGCTATTGTTATCGGAGGAACCCAATCCGAAGATAAAACAATATCTGCATCAGAATAAACTTTTTTCGATGGTATAGGCTGTACTACTGGGATAGGTGGATTAGGATCGCGGATATCGATACCAGAGTCATGGCACGACAATTTGACTAGAGATCCTTCTTCGTCTTCGGGAATGGCATTTGATTTAGCTGGTGGTTCCGCCTGCAATAATTGTTTATATATACATAAATATGTAATTTTAATTTATTATGTAATTGCTATCAAGACAGAAATATGATCACCTTATCAGAATTTAACGAATCTTGCTGTTCGTCATCAACAGAAAATGTACGATCTTTGCTAGGAACTGCCCAATGATGGTCAAGCATGGAACGTCTGCGTTCCTCTAAAGTTCTACTACCTTGGCCGCCAGTGCAACATTCTTTCTCATTGTCTTTCTCACTGTCTTTCTCTTTCTCTTTATCTTTGGTCGAGGTTGAATTCTCCTCCTGCAACAACGATATGTTCGTTAAATTACAATTTTAACATTTTATTTTATATAATAATGTCGATATTGGCAACAAAAGAATACATACACTCTGGAGATTGGTAGGAGTGACGAGCTCTCGGTCAAAGGCCTTTGGAAAAGCGTCGCCGTCTCTTTCAGCGCAGCTACACACACTTTCGCTATCGTCGGCTGCTAATTCAGGAAAATTCTCGTCCTTTCCCGGAGATTGACATTTATTACGATTATCTATTTGGGGTTTCTTCATGTAATAAATCTCAGGCTTTTTGTCCAAATGTTCGGATTCGGTATGGGAGACCCTCATATGCGCGATGTCATAATAAATCGCAGCATTGACTACAAACTCCATCGGGGCGATCACCCCGTAAGATTCAGCACCGTGCTCGATGACAAGAGGATCAGACACGTTTGGATCGAACATAACTGCGTTTGGCGTGACCAACAGCACCCCGCCGACTACACCCTGGAAGAATAATCAAATCTCAGAAAATGTTGAAACTTTTGCATGGAATTTACAGATATTAAAAAGTACTAGAGAAATGACCTGGCCATCTGTGATGTGCCTGACATTAATTTTCAAGAATCTTTCTCTGAATGGTTGTTCGTCATCATCTGCAGTCGCGCCAGAGGTTCCAAGAGGTGTTTTTATGCGTTCCATATGGCCTGGCTTTGGTGACACTGGTCTCAAATTATCCAGAAGTTCTGCAAAACCAAACGAATTGCGGGAATAAGTGCGAAGCAGAGAAAAACATGCTTTAAAATACCCCCCAAAAAATACACGTTTTACTAAAATTAAAAAGGTGATGCTGATTTATCAAACTGTCTACAAGAATTTCTTAATTACGTCATTCACAAAAAAGTTACGATAGCAAGTAGCCTAACTTGGATCAAGGTGCCGGATAATAACGTTTTCGATTGAAAATCCTGCGGTGTTTAAAAAAGTTCGTTATCTAAAGACTCTAAAGAGACAAGTCATGACACTTGTTTAAATCCCAACTGCCCATGTCGATCTAACCTCGCGTGCAGAATGTTGCGGCGTGACTCGTTATTCGTCGCAATAAAACGCGAATAACGAGTCACGCGTATACAATTCCGACGAAATCGGCAATTACACCGTCCATCTCATTTGCCACAACGTCACGATTGTAGCGCAGGCATTATTAGCGTTGGCATATAGATTAGAAACGTGTTTACGCGGCTTCGCACACCGACCACCGTGCATGCAGCGTGCACCGTGGTCGATCAGCTGATGCGCGCGACATACCGGGTGACCCGCGCGTACCGCTCCAGAATTCACATTCTCCCTGGAGTCCTGGACGTTACGAGTTGCGAATATCGCGGACACTCGCCCACGCCGAAACGGAGCATCGCGGTCCGTGGAACAAAATCGAAGAGCTAAAATCAGCCCGCTTTATACTTAAAATATCTGTCTTTTAACCTTTTCGCGTGCGATCGATCCGACGATACCGCGCCTCGACCTCCACACGTTCATTTCGTACAATCCGATAACTTGAGAATCTCGAGATAAAAGAAAAGAGAGAAAAAAACGAACTAAAGGTGCAAATTAAAATTTAAAAAAAGTATTGAGTGTGGTACAGGACTTTTCAGAACAGTCGTCCGTCGCTCGCTTAAATTCTTCCTCGCCGATTTATCGATCTCGGGGGAGAAGGTAGGAAGATGTCGCGAGGCACTGATAGCTTTCGTACGTACAATCTACAATCTACGTCGCACGACATACGCGGCGTCGAGCCACCTTCATGATGCGACTGCGCTTTTCACGTTTCACGGTGTGCGCCGCGTCGACCCTTCGCTTCGAGTTTCGAGTCGCAGATCGCGGGAGATGCGGGGCATTGCGGGGTCCACGATCGCGGCCATCATCTTCCTCCTCCTCTTCTTCTCGCCCTCGCTTTTCGGAGTTCGGCACTCGGCACTCGGCACCGCAAAACGTGACGACGCCGCGCACACGTGTCGCGCGAGTGCCGCGATCACGTGTCCGCGACGTCCGCGTTGCGGTGCAGCAACCCAGTGCGACGCAGCGGCGGCGCGGCGGCGCCGATAACGGCGGTGGTGACAAAGCGTTTCCCGAAGAAGAAGAAGAAGACATAAATAAACTTCGAACGAATGTACATACATACGTAACAATTCGAACCTAGCTATTGTTCCGCTAAACAGACAAACAGCCGCGCAGTGAATCACGAAATTGTGTAACGTCGGGACACGAGTTATTCGTTATTCTCTGTGGCGCTTGGCGCTAAGTCTAGAAACAATTTCCCTTCGCAAGTGCGTACAATGCGGATATTAATTGAACTGTCGCGAATAAATAAGCAGCTACGTATTTCGTCAGAAATTGGACTGTCTCGCGTGAACGCGTGTTACCGTCAATATGCACATATTACGGAGAGACAGAAACAATACAAAATATTTCGTTTCTTCTTTCCGAGAAAAAGAAAATTGTACGTATATTTCCTTTTTAAATTTATACATATTGCAAAGCTTGTGTATTCAAATAATCTATTATTTCTTACGTTAGTCTTTACGTAAGTTTTCTGTTTAACGTATTACATAATTTTTCAAATTAATTTTTGTCTATCAATTTAGCATATTACACAATTTTTCGAATTAGATTTCTCTAACAAAAAAGATTTGCGAAATTCAGTTCCGAGAAAAGCTTGACAACTTAATAGTATATTACACTACAAGGGCCGAAAGTTGAATTTTCGGCCCTGCGCGTCATGATGCCCCGAGGCGAAGCCGAGTTATCCCTGTGGTAACTTTTCTGACACCTCTTGCTGAAAACTCTTCAAGCCAAAAGGATCGATAGGCCGTGCTTTCGCAGTCTCTATGCGTACTGAACATCGAGATCAAGCCAGCTTTTGCCCTTTTGCTCTACGCGAGGTTTCTGTCCTCGCTGAGCTGGCCTTAGGACACCTGCGTTATTCTTTGACAGATGTACCGCCCCAGTCAAACTCCCCGCCTGGCAGTGTCCTCGAATCGGATCACGCGGGAGTATTAACGGCGATCGGCCGCGAGGCCTCACGCCACTCTGACACGCTTGGCTCTAGAACACCGTGACCGCCGGGGCACGAAGCCCTCGGGGCACGCGCTCCGCCTAACCGAGTAAGTAATAGCGTTTTTTCTTGGCTGCACTATTGCCCACTAGTGCAACACTAGTGCAACATTAATGCAACGCTATTGGGTAGTGCAGGGCAGTGCAGGGCGATAGTGCAGCCAAGAAAAAACGCTATAAGGAAACGATTGCCCTGCGCGTCATGATGCCCCTCGGCTTCGCCTCGGGGCATCATGACGCGCAGGACCGAGATTTCAACTTTTGGCCCGCGTAGTGTATACGATTTTTCTTCATAGCCGGTCGAAAGTACGTTATTAATTTTACTTTTTTTAACTTTAAATGTTAATAAGCATGTTTTTGATGCCTGCCCCCGACATTTGCGGCACGAGCGAAGCGAGTGCTGCTGGTCGGGGGGGCAGGCATCAAATACATTCCAAGAGTCAAGTCTTGTCATTTTCGGTTTGTAACCTTTAGAGTTATTTTTGACTAAAGCTTTCAAGTTAAGAAAATTACCTATGTTAACATTGTCTCTTGAATTTAATGTGCTTTTCAAAATTGACCAAACACTCCATAAAGTTGACGGCTTTAATTTTTTAGATAGGTCCTTAAAATACACAACCAAATTATTTTCTTCACAGTTTGACAGTGAAGTTTTGTGTTCTATCTGCCACTTTTTATACGTGTCGTAAACAAGATTGTATCGATCAACAGACTTCTTTGGCAACGTATCTGTATTTATTCTCAATCGCGCTTCTGCATCGAAATTTCGTATAACTTCTTCCTCGTCTACGGGTTCATCAGATGACATATTGACAGAACAATATTGATGACTATTTTTAAGGTTAAAGGGCGTTAAGGTTTAAAGTTATAGAGAGCGCGCGTGTACTTTTCACAGGGAGTAAATGTTAAACTTTCGTCCCTGCTATTAGGGACGAAAGTACGTACTTTCGACCGAGGTATGAAGAAAAAGTATGCTAATGCCTTGGCTAATGCGGTGTTTCTAACAACGAATATTTTCGAGCCCAAAATTATTCTAATTAGCTCGCTCGACTCGAACATGTAGTAATGAGTGGAACACCTTTTCTTTTACCTATAATCGACAGGACAGGTGAAACGCGGGGATTTCACGGTTTGCCGCGGGCGACAGGCAAATATAAAACACGAGAAGGCAATCGCGCGTTGGTCACAATAGCGCTCCGTATATCGATCTCTCGGGCACGGGTATTACGGGGTAACGCGATGTGGTAACGTATTAACATTCATTCGAACGGTCGACTTTGTACGCAGATAATAATATAATATCCGATATCCCCAATTCTTTCCTCTGTGTGTTTAGTCAGGTGAGAGCCAATCTAGCGCGTATCACGCACGACGCCCAGGCGTAGCTGAATCCTGCTGAATTATTCATAGCCACGCCGCTACGCGTGTATCAAATCTGTCTCGCGCATTAGCATAATACGAGACAGGATACAGGACCTCCGGGCGACGTATCCGACGGGAATAAGGATCGAAATCTCCGTTTTAATTGCACGTCCTCGTTACGTCGTAAGAAAAAAAAAGGAGCGCGATGGCCGCCTGTCGCGACGGATTATGTCTGACTCTCTAAGGATATTCGATTCTGAATCGATTTATTTAAAGAATCAGTCTTTTTAAACAAAAAAATGATTTTAAAAAATTCAATTTTGATACAAATCGATTATTTTAATAGAGAATTGATTTACAATTCGTTAATAAAAATATCTTTAGATTTTAGGTTGAATTTTTTCAGATTTAAATAAAATATCCGTTTTGTAAAATAAAAACATCTTTTTATATAAATCAATTCTTCTTATTTTTAGTGTTCTTGCAATCTGTGAAAGTATCAAGGTAAAAAAGTGAATCCTTTGTAAGATGTTTCACTTTTATTTTAATATTTCTTTATAGTATGTAGTATGTACATTTAATTTTTACATTTTATTATCTTATCTTTTTTTATACATTCTGATAAAATACGAAATATTTTGTCAAATTCTTTCAATTTATCTTAATATTTTTAAATGCAAAATGACAAGAAGAATTGATTTATGTATAAAACAAGATGTTTTTATTTAAAAAATGTCTTCTTAAAAACTGAGATAATCTTTAAATCTTGAAAATGACATTATCTAGAATGAAGTTAATCCTTTTATTTCAAGAAATGCAACTTTGATATTAAAAATACATTTATTAATAATAATTTCTTAAAAATAATCATAAAAAAAACTAATTATAAGATGGATTATTCTAATATATTATATGTAAAAAATATGTATACACTTATATTTTTTAAATTGCGCATGATATCTTTAAATCGATTTTTGAGAAATCCACCCATCTTTTCATCCGGTTTTTTTAGTGAATCAATTTTAGTTATTCCCAGATTTAGTTATCCAAAATCGATTCAGGAATCGATATTTATTATGAAAATCGAACATCCCTACTTTCTAATAAAAATAGATTTCAAACGTCGTCGAAAATATTTCTTTCTTTTACGTCATAAGCCATTCAATGCTGGATTTAGCGATAAGCGTGACAAGACCGGATTATCTTTAATAAAATTTTAATAAAAGGTTATTATTCCTAAGGACTATCTGTAACAATATTTATCGTACGCATAATGATACGTAAACAAATTCCCTTCTGCGCTTTCGTTTACTAAACAATAACATTGATTACTTTGCTTGAGAGAATTATAATGCGAAGAGAGATGGGAGAAGAGCGGCTAACGTTTTGATTAAAAAAAACCCCTTCTTATCGGAATTTTATATCCGTCATTATAAAATTTTAAGTACCATGCTGTTACACTGCTCGCAAAATAAAAGAAATTAAGAATGAAAAAACTCGCAAGAGCGTAACTCTTTGTTGAATATGAACTCGAGGATATCGGTTTTAGCAAACATTGTACGATAACCCAAGTCAGCATCCAAGAGGATTAAATGGAACGACGAAGATTACCTTTTTCTTCGGGTGGTAGGTCATCCTGGGACTCGTGATCGTGGCAAGGGTCAGGGCTGGGCGCATCCGTGGCCGATGCGCCTCCCAGGCGTCCTTCTCCTTTCGCCGGCACCCATAACTGCTGACCGGAATAAATGAAAGTACTTCCGAGCCTGTTCAATTTGCTCAGCTCGGACGGCGTCGTATCGAATCGCGCCGCCACCGACGTAAGCGTGTCTCTGTCACCCACCTGTAATTACAAAGGCAAACGTGTCATTAGGCGTCTCAATTCACGAGGGTACATAATCCCTCAAAAAGAATCACTTTCTTCGCAACGTCTCTCAACGCTCCTTGTTTAGCGCGTTTCACACAAATAACGGGAGGGAACGTCATTATCTTCACCGTCCTTCATGAAGCATTTTAATTTACAACGAGTCGGTCAGAGCGAGTGTGCGAAATGACTTAAAATTGATTTCTCGCCGTCAGCGAAAAGATGAGGCGTTTTTAATCCGAGAACGGACGTTTGAGGCAATTTAAACACCCCAGCGGCGAAAAAATAAAGCTTACACCGCAGAGTAATTTTTATGTGCTTCTTTCGTTTTTAAATATTTTTTTTTTGTTTTTCCTTAATTTTCTCAGAAAATGTTAAGTAAATCCATACACATATTGCCCTTAAATAAGGGCGGCGGTGTGGTCTAATGGTAGAGCGCCAGACTCGTAATCTGAGGAACCAGGTTCGAGTCCACTAGAGCCATGTAACATGTAAAAGTTTTTTTTCCGAAAAACCGCGCCCCTCCGTGCAAGATGCGGAGAAAACTGATGGGCTCCGTCTTTCGGAAGAGACGTTAAACCGTTGGTCCAAAGGAGGAAACAGTAAGGTAGTGGATGAATTGGAGGTTAAGGTTGAGTACGTCCCATCAAAACGCCCTTTAAGGCCCCTTGGGGTATATAAAGTAAAATTCTTTATCCTTTTTATTGCCCTTAAATACTGATAAATTATAAAACAAACAAAAATATGCAATATGTAATTAATAACAATGATTTTTAATTGGGGTGCAAAAGTAGTCTCGCGGGTGACCGTTTATATACAAAAAATGAAACGCCGTTCTCGGATTAATAAAACAGGATGGTCCGAAGCGTCAGGAATAATGTGTGTCAGCGATCCGTATTTGTGGGGCGCGTCTAACATAGTGCACACGAATCGACTCGACGTGACGCGCCGCGCCCGGGAGGATCGCGCATCTCCGACAAAATCTCCGTTAAGTAACTCCGTTTCGCGCATCTGAGAGCTTTCTCCGGCACGCATTTTTCCGCACACGAGCGCCTGCGGCACGGGGCCATTAGGCCATTTACATAAGCCGGCAGAAACGGCGCGCGGCGCGCTCGCGAGTAGGTATCGGACGATAGAAAATTGAATTCTTGGAACCCCTGTTCCCAAGGAGCCTCGCGCGAAGCGCGAGTGCGACTTGTCTCAATATAAAAAGGCCTATCTACATAAGACGCAGAACGCAAGTTGCAAGTCGCAGGTCGCAAGAAATAAACGCAGGTCGCAAGATTTTTGCGTCTACGTAGTCTACATAGATACGCAGCGAGTACTTTTCCTGAGAAAAATAGAGTATTATAATATTAGATACATACGTTTTTGGCTATGTTGTGTGAGCAATATATATAAAATATAGATAATACAGATATATAATATAGAACATATCCCGCGTTACTTTTATATCTGGTCTCTCCTGATATCATAACCTCTCTTTCAGAGGCAACAATTGTTTTTTTGAGCAAATAAAGATGAGTACAAAGAGACGTAAATTACTACTATTACTGTGTGCAAGTTTAAGTAATCTGTCTGCCGAATTATTACGATTTGGTATATTGAATCGTTCGAGGAGAAGATGGTAGGTTCGACCTATAAATCGTCCACGTGATGATTTGGGTCATTTTCGTAATCTCTTTTCCTATATGCAAGAGGAAGATCACGAAGAATTCTTCGAATTTACAAGAATGGTGCCAAGTCAATTTAATAAGTTATGTGATCTTGTGCGTCCTCTCCTTACGAAAAGATCTATTCGCCCCAGCCTGCCAGTTGAATTACGTGTAGCCATTACTTAGATGGCCTAACCTGATGTACTGAGTTGCCGCGTTATAACACGATATATACTGTGACGATACGCTGATTGGCTGATCGCTTCGACGCAAGACGCGAAAGTTAAAGTTCGCCCAACTTCTGTGCGTCTTGCGTATTGCAGCCTGCGGCCGGAAATACGTCACGCTGCGTCTGTCTTGCGACCTGCGACCGGGCTGCGACTCGCGTTTTGCGTCCTATGTAGATAGGCCTTTTTATGCAAATTCGTGCACGCAACACGCAACGACTTGCGCCGCAACGATGTGTTGTCGCTTCGGTGTCGCACGGCCGGGCTATTTGTCGCGCGGTCGTTCCTCTCCTTGAACAAAAAGCGCGCTCGCGCGCGCATCTTCCCCGCGAAAAAAAGTCGACATAATTCAATTAAAAAGCTCGTCTTTACGTGCGCGGACGCTAATACCACCGTCGCCGTCGGTAGGTTCGACCATTTTCCACATCGGCGGTAAATTATAGGGTTTCCGATGCTTAAAACGCGATTTATGTCCCACCGGAAAATTCGTTAATTATTCCGCGACACTTCAACCCTCTCTTCAATTGCGCGTTCCACCTTATGGCGCTCTCGTAATTTCATCAGGTGCTATGATACAGAAATCTTACTGCGCTATTATCATTTTTTCGGTAAAGTTCCTTGGAGCTTTAAAGCCCTTCGTCGCTCGAACAAAATTAAGTCATTTACTTTCAAAGCATTTCACAAGTCCACATTTTTTAAATACGTATTATGATGTATATTATGCAGCTATTTTTAAGTGCGTGATTTTTATTACTTCTCGGAAGTGATTTTGAAATTTTTGAGTTAATTTCTTAATTCCAATTCTCGTTGTATTATATTTTTACCATATTCACAGTCTCTTTAACTAAAACAACTTTACTTATATTAACATATAAGTTTGTCTAAAATTCTTTAAAACAAAAATTTATCATTTGCTCTTATAATTTTTATCTTCAATTACTTATGACTTAACAGTTATTGATTGAAAATTCATATCGGAATATCCAGAATATTCAAAATCTCTTCATTTATTCTTGACACGTAAATAAAATAAAATAATTATTTTCTTTTATTTACGTGTCAAGCATACTCTTTCAATATTAGTTTTCAACATCCTTCATCTCGGGTAAATATCGAGGACGATCGAGATTAGACAAGTGATTAGAAAGCAGCTCAAAACCCCTCCTTCCCTCCTCTTATTCGCGTCCCATTACTGGGTGCGGTTCAACGAGAAAAAGAACGGCTATTCCGCTGACAGAGATTAGACGCGTGGGCAACAGCGACAGAGGAGGAAAAGAGAGATCGATTAAAACGGGACAAAAAGCGAGAATCGCGGTCATGAAGCTGGCAAGAAAAGCAAAGAAAAAGGAACGATGGCGGGAGGGCGGGACGGAGAAAGGATATTTTCTGAAACCGCGAAAAGAGCAGTGCGATGGCCATTGTTTCAATTTCCGCGTCTTTTAGCTGCGGCTTTATAATCTTCATCTTCGTTTTCATTGAACGAAATGCTGCCACATCACAAAAGATCTCCCGCGCTAAAGGGAGTTCTTTATTTTTGTATTCCTCTCTCTCTCTCTCTCCAACTCTCCGATCTTTCGCACAACGTCAAAAGATTGATATGCGTTCTATCTGTTTTTGGCAGTATATCATTTCTGTACTCTCGCATTCGTGAAACACGATAAAAAGATAATATTTAAAACAAATGTAATTAATTTTCCAAGTTGAAGCTTGCCATCGAAATCAAGATTTCGCAATTGTGAAACGTTTGATTTATTTTTGTCAATAGCTCGCAAAAGTTGGCTGTGACTCTCTTGTTTCAAATCCAAACCGATTTTACTTTTAATACTTTTGGATAGAAATTGTAATGCGATATCTGGAATTTTTTGAGGAAGAGCCAAAATTCTGTCAATTATAAATAATAATTATATCTTATAATTTTGAAAATCAAATGCTAACTTCACAAAAATCACTCTGATATAGTTCTTAAAATGTGGAGTTGTATAAGGATAATTTTAATTTAGGAATTTTAGTTAAAAATATATAACTTTTAACTAAGAAACTTTGCTTAAATACTTTGATAAGTTAAACGGGAGCGCGAAACGTTACTAAAACGAAAATATGTAGCACAATTATTAAGATGAAGCTTATTAAACCTTACCTATAATTTAACAGTTTAAGTTAGTAATAACATGAAATTTTTAGAATATTTTAAATTAAATCTGATTCAAATAATAATATCAATAAAAGTGTCAAAATTATTTTAAAACTTCTCTTTATTACAATAATAGACTTGGAACAATTAGGAAAAGGACACTATATTTGCAAGAGAGGTTTGTCATATATACTTTTCCTTACAATTAGTAATTTAGTAACACCGGGTGAAACAATTTCTTTCCAAATAATTTCTTGCATTAATGTCTCGGTATTAACTCGAAGTATACAACTGGAAGTTAATACAAAGGCAAATACGTCTCAGAGATATCTTCGTCTGAAACCCGAAAAAATGATAAGCGTAAACTTGAAAATCGTTGTTGTTTAATTGCACGCGACTGTATAGCGAGCATCAATGAGATCGCCAGCACGAGGAAGATAAGAGAAATTGTCAGATTACAGACATTAATCGATCAACGGGGTGCAAGGAAGCCGAAACGGGCGACATAAGCTGGGCTCTAATATTATAGAGCAGGAATTGCAGCCGCCGTAATTATCAGGACACAGGGATTACGCTACGGCCATAGTGATTTCACTGCCGTTAAACGGGATAACGCCAGCAATTATCGGAGGACGACGATCCATCAGCGGATTAACATTACGTGGATTGTGAAAAAGCATCATTGATGTTGCGCATATAATCGTGGAAATAATTTGTTCCTAACTATCTTGGATCAATTCAAAGCTAACGAGCCATTTAGAAATTGATATTAAATCCTTTTTTCTAAATCTAGGAATAAGATTGTAATGTATTTCTCATGTTAATAGTTTTTCTTTAAAATTATTATCTATTTTTAAATCTATTTTTGTATAGCAAAAGAATCTTACAACATTTTTATGTTATTTAACTATATTATTTAGCTGTACTATTTAGCTATACTATATACAGTTTTTTGCGTGTACTTAGCTTGTACATAGCTTTACATTTTTCTTTTAGAAAATGCGTGATTAATATTGCACATATAACTATGGTAATCATGAATTCCTAATTATATTGAATCAATTCCTAAGAAGTCGTTTAATATTCAAACCTTCTTTTTTTAATTTTGCATTTTTTATTAATACGTACAATATTATAATTCGTTTTATCAATATGACAAAATTAATTGTAGTTAAAGAATTACGTGATATCGAATCAACAAAAATTAAAGATAACGTCAATTAAAGATAACGATTAAATTCGTAGAATTGTGCTTATTTACTTGGTTATTTAGACGCTTTGTACAAAGTTTAGTTGAAATGCTATAATAATAATTCTTTAACTCAATCCCGACATCTAAATAATTAATAAATATCTTTCGTCCAGAAAAGGACAATTTCGCTAAAACTTTTATTAAAGTTAACTTTTGAAAGAGAACATAATGAAATGCACCATGATGGCATCAAGTCTGAAACTCTCGCGGATTTCCGCTTTGCTCTATTTGCTCCGGAAGGAATCAGGAAATGCAGCTTGTGCAACAACTCTATTTCCTCGTCGGATAAATCTCGCGCGGTCTTCCGTTCCCTGGAGCGAGCCTTTCACAAGCATCGTATTAAGAACAAGTTAGGGTTAGAAAGAAGGAAGGAAGGAAGGAAGGAAGGAAGAGAGAAGAGAGAGAGAGAGAGAGAGAGAGAGAGATGCCATTCTTCCTAGAGCGCTGCACGATCGAGAAATTTCTCTCGAGAGCGGTGCGCGAAATTGACGATCGCGATCGACTTTATGATAGTTACAGCGGATAACATAAAGTGCGATAACACGATCGGCGGTTAAGCGGGGACCACACACTTCTGCACATTGAGATGCATAATACGCATAATACGTATGCATAAGAAAACTGATTGGTCTATTTCCTTATGCACATGTGTATGGACCAATCAATTTTCTTATGGTTACGCATTATGCGTTGTGCAGAAGTGTGTGTCCGGGCCCTTATCGCGAACAAAAAAAGAAAAGACGAACGAAAGAAAATACAGAGATACGAAAGGAAACTACTAAACTTCTTCTCTCTGTATGAGTTACGTTTTATTTATGAATCATGAGATTTTATGTCGCATATATTTTTATTTTGATCTGTTATTAATCACCATAAATTCGGAGAAGTAAAGAACAAGATAATGAACAAGGCTGTTCAAAATAAAAGTTGAATGTCTTTTGAAATTTCTTCGCGCGAGGGATATAACCAAAGAATTAAGCATCTCAATGCGAAACGAAAAGGTTCGCAGATCAGAATTCCGATTATTCGACGCGAGGTGTCCCGGCGGACCTGGACATGGTGGACGCGTGCCGGTCCCGAGACCGCGATCTTTGCATACGCGCCGCTCTAGAATCCTAGCGATGCGCGCACGAGTGCCGTCCCGCGTCTCCGAAGTTCCGGGATCGAATGTCCGCGGTCTTTGCGAACTCGCGGCGTCCTTTCCCCGCGAATTACACGACCCACCGGGGAGAAACTATTTCGCTAACGAGAGTCCGCGAGAGCGCTGGGCTCACTCAACGAAGTAATTGGAATTCACGCTGAAGTGTCTCGCGTCGGGAGATACGCGCGCGCGCGCGCTGATAACCGCGGCTGATAACCGAAGCGCGGTTAACCCTTATTCCGCCGTTACGATTCCTGTACCTCTGTAAATTCTTTCGAATTCTCAATTCTTTAATTCAATTCTTCGATCTCGACGAAGACTTTTTTACTTGGAATTATGCACGCGAGACCTGTTGATTTTATATTTAAGTCAATTTAGTATGGAAAAGTGTGTTTTTCAGGCAGAATAATGTATGTAGATTCAGCCTAACTTATTTTATTGTAACAAAATGTAAAACTCTGAGGAAATCACATGATTACCTTCGTAGTCACATAACGGCTTGAAAAAGTACCGTACTAGAGAATTTTAGCTTATGTAACGGGGGATCGCGCGTCCTTCTCAAAAATTTATGTGCTGCTACGCAACATTTCCTATTCCTCTATTCTACAATCTTCCCTCAAGCACGATTCGTCTCAACCTCGTCGCAGATATTTAATCGCTTCTCTTTTATATAAATCCTCATTTTATATTAATAAATCTTTGTAACCAAAATCTCAAAATCGTTCCAAATCCTCGAGTGTCTCTCTTTGAAGCGACAGCGAGATAAGAAACAGTTATGTTATACGCTACACGACCGGGAAGGATAACGGATATTTATGCATTCGAGCAAAGGTTACATTCGCTCTCCTTGGCACCTAATCGTCTTGTCCCGGCACTCGATTGCCCCATTGGACTACTCGTGCAAGTGCATCGCCGAGTATACCAGAGCTTAATATGCGCTCAATTAGGACGTTTACTATGCATACAGACGCACTTACCGTGTAGGCAATGGTGTTGATGGGCTGCGAGACACGGCCGTGCTTCTTCTCCTGTGTCGAGGAGCCATCTTTACTCTCGTTATCGGAATCTGTGCAGAAGAAAAAGAGAAACAGGTTTGCAGTCGCGTTACTTTCTTGAACACAGTGCGTTGATAAATAAAACATCTCTGATGTAACGTGCACATTTTATCTCGAGTTGTCTAAGATTACTGCGCAGACATCTCTGTATCGCATAAGTATCTTACGATTATATTTACTTATATTTGTAAAAATGACTTGGCGAGAAGTCGGAATTCAGATTACTCGCGTCTACTTCCAAGTTCTGAAGAGATATTGCACTCACATTTATCCTATTGTTTTCCCATAAATTCAGATAATTTTTAGATAAATCGCTCGATAGAAATCATGCCTATTGTTAACATTTTATATTGTATAACATTTATTTGAAAAAAAACCGTAGAATGTAGATAGCAACAGAATGTTGTAAGATAGAAGCAAATTTGCTCCGGCAAGTTGCATACCGTTATCCTAAATATTTTTTTCGATAAGGACAATGTCGAATCTTCGAGTCTCCGTGAGACAAAGTCGATTGTCGACATCGATCTACGTTCTTGAGGAGGGGAAAAAAGTATTCGCGATGAGGTGTTGAACATTCGCGGAGATAAGTAACGGTTAAATTTAATTTCTGCAGTCCGCCTACCCGACTGCATTACTCACTCGCCTCGCCAGTGCAGCCAGCTGCACCGTGGCGAGCGTGACTCGGTGATAAACAAAGCAGCAAACACGTGACGGCTCACGCAAAAGTCATTCCGGGGGTTGAACCTGCTTGCGCTGCGAGACAAACGCGGTTAATCACTGTCAATTTAAACATTCGTTCGGTCGCGAACGGAGGGAGCATCTCGCGAGAATCTCACTTCAGACGATATATGGGCGACCGAGAGGCAACGAGGCGCGACGTTTCTGTCGTGACATTGCTTTTAGAATCTATCTCACAAAGAAACTGAAATATTTTCTCTTGATTAGACAGAATAAAATAATTATATTTATTGTATTAAATGTGTTTATTGCAACAACACCGCGATTTCTCTTAATTGAATTATAAATAATCAATACTTTCTAAATGTAATGCTAATGCAACCATGTAAAATCAATACTATTAGCGATAAGTCTACCAACACATTTTATTTATTATTATAATGAGTAATTGTGTCTTCGTGAAATTAAAATACAGAAAGCCTTGAGCATTAGACTGACAATGAGTGATATTATTTCGAAAAGTAAATCCGGATTGTTTTGGTTATTTTGCGAATGCGTATATATACGTATGATTGATATAATTACCGGAGCTATTAAAAGCGCCAGTGTCAGATTACTCACATATCATAATTGAACGACCGCGTTTCCTATTATTTTCCACAACGGCCAGCCCCCCCCCTCCAAGGAACTAATAGATTTTCTCTATTGTACTCCATGAGCAAACGTGACAGAAATAACGAAGAATCGCGCGACGAGCAATCTGAAAGGTTTGTTTTTCTTCTCCGTGGCCTTCGATAAATGATTCAGACACTTTGCTCAATTTTAACTGGCATTCAATTCACGCCATTGCGCAATAAGCTCGGGATGACTGCGGAAACTGTTATTTTAGCCGGTATATACGATGGCGCGCGACGCGTGGACTTGACACTTCTCTACCAAATTTGCATACTTCATCGCGTCTCACACACGTCTCGCAGCTGGTGCACGTGTGAAATTAATTAATATTCATTGAAGCGATCGATCCCCGAAACGGGCTTCTCTTGAATGAAGTCTCTCCCAGTCTCTCCTAAAGTTTCCACTCCTCAGTCTACGACACATACTCTTATTTTCTTTTATTGAAGAAAAAGCTGCTAATCTAAAAGCATCGTTTAACTTGACCCTATTTAAGTCCATCAAATCAATCTTCGACAAATACACGCTATAACTTTTTTTAGTAATTTTCAATTATGTCTTCATTTTCGACGTATTGAGATCAGTGAATGTAACGAATATAATTTTCTATATAAATATAGAAGTAAAAATAAAATATATCTATATTTCTAATATGAAATTGACGATGAAAAAATTTGTAGTGTACGAGTGATTCACCAAGTAGCAGCGAGTGATTCACCAAGTGTTCCAAGTAAACAATTTCTCTCGGACCTCAGACTTGCTAACGAAGTGAAAATGAAACGATTCGCGCATTTCAAAAGTTGAAAGAGATTAAAGCAAACATTGTCGAAGGGCTGCTTTCAAAAACACAGGCGATGTTTGTCGAAATCGACGAAGCTCTCATTTCGCGCGGACAAGGATGAGAAACGCGTAACGCACGGACGATATCTCGTACTGATTTAAGCGCATTTTTCGCCACGTTTTTTCCCCCACATTGTCCGCGTACTACCTGTACTTGAGGCGCGCTGAGTGCTGTCTGAGAAGAGCTGCGAGTCCCCTTGCGCCACGTAGTACACGACATAGTCATGAAATTCCTTCTCGTAGATGTGAATGTTGCTCGCCTCGTAATCGGCGTATTCCCACTGCGAGTCCATCATGATTGGCACGTCAAATTCCATCGCCGTCGACATTTCCAAGTCGGAGCATCGTCGCGCTTCTCGACGCTCTATTTTTTTCGAAATCGCCAGAAAGCGGACACTCCTCCTCGCTACAGTCTACGCGAGCGCGTTTTAATATATATTTCGCATCAACCGATCACAGCGTCGGTAAAATAATAATGTTCACTGCTGCACTTTCCGTAATTGATAGGTGTCGAGTTGATGATGTCAGCGCGAAGTATAATTGGATAAATGGGGAGAGCGCGCACGGGTGTGAATCGGTTGTTTTTTTCTCCGCTATTGTAATCGGAGCTTTTTACGTAATGCATTAGCTAGATAAACTCGCCACTAACCGTTATCACGGTATAAATATATCAACGATTATATATTTATATCAATATTATATCAACATATTATCAAGGAAAAAATAAATCTAACAACAAGCTTCAAGATTGGATATAAAGATAAAAAGTATTTGAGCTGTTCCGATAATAGATAAATAAAAAGCTACGTTAAAAATAAGATAAATAGCGGCGCTGTAAGATAAATAGTGGACACTAGTTACAAGTTCGGCGAAGTTTCAGCAAAGTTTTACATTAACAAATGATTCAGGGAGATACAATAGGTATTGACTTCTTCGGCTTCTCCGTTAATTTTATCTACACTCAAACGGGACGCTCGCTCAGCGCTAAGTAGATAGCTCAACTCACAAAAGAAAAGAAAATACAAAAATAAACCGATACGACCGATACAAAAGCTCTCTGAATTGAAATCTACATATGAATGAAGCAATAGTACACAGCCCGCACAGCCGTTGCCTCCTCCGTCACTTTCCGCAAACCCTTTCACTGCCATGCCCAGCCGTTTTTTTATCGGTCAAACTCGGAGGTTCTAAAAAAAATACGAACTTTATGTTGAAATAAATATCGTAGTTTTGTAATGCTAATCTTTCTCGAAAAAGCCTGGAAATGTACGCTGGCCTAAATGCTGTTTTATAAAAATTTTTTAAAAGAGATATACGAAATGTAAGTTCTCTCTCTCTCTCTCTCTCTCTCTCTCTCTCTCTCTCTCTCTCTCTCTCTCTCTCTCTCTCTCTCTCGGTGCGTCGTATATGTAATGCACCAGAGTCCCAGAAATAAAACTTTGTGTCACATATACGATACGGAATAGCGAAAGGGTTAATAAATGGCACGACATATACCTTTTACTTACAAGTTCACTTACTTTTATCTTTCAAGACTAAGGATTTTAAATACCAGACCGCTCAAAACGCCCCCAGAAATATCTCGTCAATTAGCATATATCACAGAAAATTATCGAAGATTAATCTTGTTCCTTCCGAGAGAAGCTTTCTTGTGAGTGTCGAGCTATCAACGTTGCGCTGATGAGTGGCTCAATTTCTTCTCGCGGACAGAAACGCACGCAGCTCTTCGCCGGGACACTTTCTCCCGTCGCGGCACCGGCGGCGCGGTCGACCTTGTCATTACAAGTGGCAATACGTAAAAAGTGCTCGCTCCGCGGGGCGAAACCGGCTTAAGTACGCCGAAACTTTCTCGCGTGACAAGCCAAACACGCGCGATAAAGCAATTGGCCCACTCGGAATCGCCGACGAAATCTTGACATTCAATTTACGGCTCGGATTTGTCGAGAAACTTTGATCCCTCACACTTCGAGTGTAGATAAAACGTTTTCCTCTTGCCTAATGATTACTTTCTTTCATGTATACATATATAATGTATATATGATGTATAGTTACATCATATATTATATATTAAAAGATGCATCAATTGTTTATATACATATATTTAAAAAATATGTGTGTGTGTGTATATATATATATATATATATATATAAAGATCATGCATATTTTTTAATATATATTTCTCACAAATATAATACATAAAAACATATACATGGTAAGTGTAAAAATGCGACAACTTCGCGATTTG
Source organism: Temnothorax americanus (assembly GCA_030770215.1). NCBI lineage: Eukaryota > Metazoa > Arthropoda > Insecta > Hymenoptera > Formicidae > Temnothorax > Temnothorax americanus. Next base: position 133,064 of record JASTWO010000372.1, read on the forward strand.
TAACAATTCCGCTTTAAATACACGAAGCACGTAAAATAACTTGGCGCGGAGGTCGAATCGTTATCGAGCCGTTCGCAAAAAAATCTGTGGTCGCGAAGTTAACGCGGAACCGACAGCGTTCCGCGGCAGAAACGTAAGTACTGTGACGTACTGCGCGCGAGAATCGGCGATCGGCCCGCGGCCCGCGGCGACGACGTATACTTTATCGCGTAAACGCGATAACGGAGACGACGAGACGACAGACAAGTCCTGGCGTCGGCTCCGGTCGGCTCACCGTGACTCCCGGTACGATCCTCCGACGCGACGTCGCGGTCGCGAGGGCAAACGTCATCCGCGCGCGGCTGAAACTGATGCGCTGCGCGAGAAGGTATCACGATCACGTGAATGATTAGCACGCGCCGCGCACCCGCGGAGGTCGTCGGGTGTCACCGATCGGCGATGGAGAGGAACGATCGCGATTCGCGACAATCGCGACGCGAATCCGAGTTCGAGCCCGACACCGACGTCGCGCGCCGATCGACGCGGACGACGGACACCTCGCGATTAACGATTTACGTACACAACGACGACCGACTCCGCGCGACTGACCGTCCACTGATCGCCATGATGGGATCCGATCGACGTCACTCTTGGCGGGACTATTTGACTGTCGTTTTCCTTATTTGTGTCCGACAAATCGCGCGGTAATTCATTGCGAGATTAATCTCCAGATTTTCAGAGTGGAACGTCGAATGGGATCGGATGAGATCGGTTTCGCGGAATTCTCGCGAGTCGCGATTCACAATTACGAGTAATTATTATTTTGCACCGTTTATTAACGTTGACAATAAATTGTGTAAATGATAAATGATTCTTGAAGATCAGATATGTAGCAGAGATGTGCGAACTATTCGAAAATTTCAAATCTAGGTGGTTCAAATACGAATCATATTGTACAATTGTCAATTTTATAAAATCATATTTCTCGCTAATAAGCAAAACAATACGTTGACAATAAATTGTGTAAATGATAAGTGATTTTTGAAGATCAGATATGTAGTAGAGATGTGCAAACTATTCGAATACGAATCGATTCGAATCTGAACTATTCGAAAATTTCAAATCTAGGTGGTTCGAATACGAATCATATTGTACAATTGTCAATTTTATAAAATCATATTTCTCGCTAATAAACAAAACAATACGGTCGTGTTAATAGGGGTATTCAGAGAGTGCATTCAGTATTACAACCGCTCACCGAGCGACTAACAATAAGTAGTCAAAAAGTTTATTTTTGACATGCCTTGTGACCCTATCATAAATTGTAAGTAAAAGTTTAAATATATGTAGAAAAATAGTAGGCTATGAGTATTGATAATAAAAAAACTATATATTATTTTATCTTAATTTCTATGTATGTAATTGTATACATATTATTGGGCACTACATTAGAGTATTTTAATAATTTATCTATGATTTTTCGTCTAATTGTTCAGTTACGACATTAAATAAAATATATTTTATTAGTTTTATATTAAATATTTAAATATGTTAGTGCTTTAAAAAGAATTTACATTATATAATCATGTAGATAATAAAGTATTCTTTTATTATCTACATGTTAAAATCATGTACAATCTAAATCTGAACATTTATATTGTTAATTGAAAATTATATTTTAACGATTCAATTCGATTGCATTCGATTCTAATGAATTTTTACCGATTTAATTCAACTAAAATTCGAAAAAGGAAATGAAATTAGATTCGACATCAAAAATCCTTAATTTGCACATTTCTAATATATAAACTACTAGTATGAAGTGATTCAAAGCCAACGATTCTAGTTTTGTCAGTCGATCAAATCATCGCAATATGCTTCTGGTATCATTACATAGTATTATAGTATTATACCCGTAACGATTTTCGTGTCCCGAGGGATCCTTCAGATAATTAGTCTCAAGCGACGAAGAGAAGTTCGATACGTTTGTCAGTCGCGGCATGCAGTATGAATAAATTATATATTAAGCTATGACAACACTATGAATATATGAATAAGAGACAAATGTAATTTCACACTACTCTCACACACACGCACACACACGCACGCACGCACGCACGCACGCGCACACACACACACACACACACACACACACAAGCGTGACTTCATATTCAAATTAATAATGCCCACATTAGTAATAATTTTATGCGAGTTAAAATATCATAAAGGCTACTTTATATCACATATACATATACATATATAATTAATATTGTTATTATTACACAAACATTATTATATGTATACATATATTGTAATATATTATTAATAATTAATTATACATGTTATTTAAATAATTATATATTGTTTTAAAATGTATAATTATATAATTATAATGTATATATGTGTATAGATTTTTAATTTTATACGTATTATTTAACTATATGTGTAATATAAATACATATAGTTTTAAAATATGCGGATATATCAAGCCTGAACTACTTGTGCCATTTTTTATGTTGATAAAAACAAAATTATATAGTATCACATTTTTTATTCTATTATTGTATCAAAATAGAAACGTGTCATTAGATGGTATCGATTATAGCCATCTCCGGCGACATTGTTTTCGAAGCGTGCAGCAGCGTCTCAAAACTGCCAGAAGCAATCGGATCTTAGATAAGTATGTGCGCATTTTTCACCCAAAAGAGGTTCTGCGTTGGAAGAAACGGAGAACGCAGTAACGAATATTTAAATGCGCCGGGGCTAAGGCTAAGGCTATATATATGTATGTACATAACGTTTAGGATTTATAAATCACGGCAGATGCTTATGTTAATGCGAATAAGTTTCCGCCGGTTTATTTTCTTGGCCGTCACGCATGCGGCCCTGCCGCTTTCCGAGAAACTTTTAAAGCCTCGCTTGATATTCGTGCATGCATGGCATAATCGGGAATGAACGTTTGCACAGCCTGTGCGCAACTAGTGTCGTTACAATGTAAACAGTCGCATGTATGCATAGATGCGACGACGAGGAAACCCCGATAAAAACGTCAATGCAATCGACGAATGCATCGCGCTTGGAATATATCGCTGCTCGCTCTCTTTCTCTCTCTCTCCCGATTTTTTTTTACAATTTTTATCGCGAAAAATATATAATCGTCCCAAAAAAGGAAATAAATAAAAATACAGCCAACTGTTCGTATTTAATAATAACATTAAAACGTAAACAAAAATTAAATTACCAATGTAACACGAAATTCTCGACAGATTTATTCGAATTGTTATGTAATTGGTTTAATTTAATTCCAATAAATAAATAAATAATATTTATTTTAATAATAAAAAATGTATTTTATAAAAAAATTACTCCCCAGAATTTGTTTGATTAATAGCACGTGGTGAGCAACGACTATAACTTGGACTACTTTGGAGCGCGCGGACGGCTAGATTATTGGCGACCGGATTATTTCTCAGACGTACAATTCCACAGACGGCTGGCGCGAGCATAATGAGATAAATTTCTAACGATAGTTGGAAACAATTGTCCCTTGGTGAACCCTCCGCTCCCATTAGAGCCACACCCGCGTGCATATGCACCGCGGCAAATGAGTCAAATGCTCGGCGCTGCTATCTGGGTTGCTCGCGAAGCGGATTTAATAAACTGCGCGCGAAGCTGTCGAGACAGAATCTAAATTCTCGTGGCAATTTCGCATTCGCGAAATGGAGCGCGGTACGACGCGGTGCGCGGCGCAGCGACGCCAATAGCGATTTGAGTTTCTGCATTCAAGTTCATTTATTGCGCAATAGCTAGGCGTGCAGTAGATAAATATAACGTAAAAGCAGTGAAACTCGTAAATACGCGCGCGCTTATTTTGATAAGCGATGAAAGTAAATTAATAATTTCAACCAATAAATAATTTCAACAATTGAAAATAAATTATAGGTAACACGATAATAATTAGGTTCTAATCTGCATAATCCAATCATTTATCTAATGATAAATTATCGCTTTCTTATACGATAACTGTCTAAAGTCACTTGGCGAATACAATAGAGAGATATACATATATATCTACTACAACAAACAATCACTAGACTTGCCTATATAAGATTAAAGTAAGGTAAAAGTATCAATGCCGAGACACTTAAGAACTATGTTTGGACACCTTTATCATTTTAGTTTTTAAATAAGTATAACGCGAACTAAAATCAAAGATAAAAATATATTACAAGAAAAATATTTTTATCTTTGAGTCTTTGAGTTTAATTCGCGTTATAATTTATTTAAGGGCTAAAATGATAAAAATTTTCAGACACAGGTATCGTGTCCAGGCATTTACCTTAAGTTTCGTTCAGTCACACAAAACGTGCATCTAAATTATATCTTCCGCCTGAACTGTGTCCATTCTTCATTAAGAATCAATGTCGATTAAGACAATATGTATACGATCGCCTGTTCGCACTCCTATCGATCTCTCGCGGCCGGACCTGCGTTCCGTTTATCGAAACGCTGCTCCATTAATTATACCACACCACTTTATCCTTAATCCCGCGCGTCAATTAGTCTTCATTACGCTTCTGGCTACGCTGGTATTGGTTATCGCTGGTATCGCGTCGATTCGAAGTATGCGCGAGATAGGGCGATCGATCACACGTGGCACTTGTGCCACTTTGAGAAAGTAAGTCAATGTAACTCGGCCCGTGTAAGGCTGCGCGCGGCTGATTCGTCGAAACATCCCGGGTCCCCGAGACCTTCGTTCGGTATAGATCGCGCCGTCATCATGGTCAGCCAGCCTCTCCAATTCGCCCGCCCATTGTCCCGGCGACGTCATCATCGGGAACTTCCGCGAGTCGCGGATATTCCGCGGATGATCGAATGCGCGGTGAATCCGCGCGCGCGACATCGACGGATGTCGCATGTTAAATGATCTTCGATAGTGCGCGACGCAGCGGATCAGATCGATCACTATATAGAAAGGGCGTGTGTGTGTCGTACAATGACGTATCGGTTCGAAAGTAAAAAGATAAATTGCCGCGGCCGCTTAATATTAAATCCTTAATATCGTAGCGTTAAATGGTCTGAATGTTTTCGGCTGATGTCAAGTTTAAAATACTTATGAATTATATGCGTAAAATGTCTAAAAAAAAATAATAAATATTTGCGATTTAAAAAAAAACATGATTAATTTCGACATTCATTCTGAAAATGATTGATTAATGACGCTTGCGAATAAACGGGAACTACGACGTGTCAAATATTTACGCAAAATCCGATGCGATACCGACCGTTTCAATTATTATCAATGCAATAACGTGTACTCACCTTTCGAGAGTTTATCCACAGATTCGAAGCGTCCTTCGACCTTGTTCCGCAGAGCGTCCAAATCGAAGGGTGCCGTAAATCCATGATCCACGCTACGGCTCTTGCTCCTGTAATAGAGTAAACGCAGTCGTTAATTAGCTTTACTCTTGTTTATATTCCGGGCTCGTTGCGCAACAAATTTGATTAAGCAAAACGAAATCTGCAAAAATAGATCGGAAGAGATAGAATAAAACGAGAGAATGAGTCGCGGGTACTCAATTCCGTGCGCTCGTTTTTAAAAATTAATTTTAAATTTCCTGCAATTTTCACTCCAAACTACGAAATAACGATTCGATAAACTTGTTTAAAAAAAATCGTTTGAAAAACAGAAATTAGAATAGCTCGAAATGTAAGTAGGAGGGTAACAGGCACTCCTGCCCCAGGGATCTCGCTTGCGGTTAGCGGGGTCGGGGGGGGGCTTCGCTGCCGCGGGGGGAGCGCCGTAAGCGGTGGGCGAGGGGGTCGAGGGACGGTGTAAAGGGTCACCGGAGGGGGAACTATGCGGGAGGAAGAGAAAACTGGTCGAGAGGGGAAGCGCGACGCGAGGGGAACATTTGGGGTAAGGTTGGGTGTGGCAGGGCTGCCAACGGGGGTTCGGCGCGGGGCAAGGCCGCCAACGGGGGCTCGTTGCGGGGACTTGGGCGTTTTCCGAGGGGGCGCTCGGAGCGGCGCTCGCGCCGTTACCGACCGTTTTGGAGAATCGCGGGCCAATATTTTTTTTGTTTGTTTTTTTCTTTGTCGTCGTCGCTCGCGCGCGTTCGGGCGCGTCCAAACTCGTTCGAACTCGTTCAAGGTCGTTCCTCTAGACGTTTCGGGGGGTGGAAAGAACGACGCGTTCGAGGTGGTTCGTTTCGCGGGGGGTCTCGCGCGCCCGTCTTCGTCGTCGTCGTCGTTTTTTTTTTACTCTCGGTCCGAAGGTCGTTTCGATCCGCAACGCGATTGCCGCGACCGCGGGAGGTAAGCGCGGTCGCGCGGAGATGGGTATACGGATTTGAGAAAAGGGGGAAACAGAAAGAGAAAGCCCACAGATGAGATACGCATATAGTTTTTTATTTATTCAAAAAATAATACAAGCGAGTTTACATTATTTCGCTCGTGCAAATATATACATTTCGTAGACGCGACATCGTTATAAGGATTGGAAACAGAGCGCGGCTATCTCGCAGTCGACGATGTTGTCAGGATCGAAGAAATCGCTCTTCAGTATCGCAGTCTGAACCGAAGTTTCTATGCATTTTCATCGCGGCGGCGGCTATCTCCCGATAACGCGAAAACTTCGCGTCGACCTTCTCGGTCGCCGCGCTCAGCGCACGGACGACGCGATCCACGCAAAATTGGAAATCGTACAGTGTGAGCAGGGTTTTGCGCACCATCGCCACGCGAGCCAGGTTGGGTAGCTCCATACGACGATCGGCCCGTTGTTGATCACTCCGAATCGCAGCGTCATCCCTCTGATCGACATCGGCAAGGGGGGGTGAGTTACGTCGGAGAGAGCGCGTTCCATGCACGACAATACGTCGCATTTGCGCTCGATCAATCCTTTCCACATGTCGGTCGTCACGGAGATTTCCCTGCCTTGTTTGTCTCCCAGGGCGATATTCACATACGAAGGCGTGGTATGAATACTGTACCACGGCGACTTGATCGTGATACCTATGGCTATGTACTTGTAGCCAGTCGTCGTCAGCAGATAACGCGTCGTCAAGACGCGCACAGGGGGCAATTCGACGGTCTGGTCGGTGGGAAGGCGAAAGTTGGAACGAAACTCCTGATGATGATGACGACGATCGTCCTCGACGGGCGCGTCGGTGGGAGGACGAGAGCTGCGACGCGACTCTTGGCGACGAGGAAGATAATGGCGATCGTCCATCGAACTGATCCTCCGCCTTTTATTGCCGTTGTCGTTCGCCTCCGAATCCGCCGTCTCCGTAGGGGAAATACTCCTCGGCGCGGGTCGATCGGCCAACGTCGAGAACATTTCGCGCCGCGGTAACCGTTTCTTTTTGATTTGAGTAGAGGACCGCGCAAATTTCCCACACCGCGCCACGCGCGACATAAGTCAGATCTTTCCTACTTATACCGACGTGTCCCTCCCAAGGCATCAGTGTCGCGTCGCGCGTCGTCGGCCGAATACGACGCGTCGAAAAAAAATCAGAAAGGAACGGTTACCGCGGCGCGAAATGTTCTCGACGTTGGCCGATCGACCCGCGCCGAGGAGTATTTCCCCTACGGAGACGGCGGATTCGGAGGCGAACAACAACGGCAATAAAAAACGGAGGATCAGTTCGATGGACGATCGCCATTATCTTCCTCGTCGCCAAGAGTCGCGTCGCAACTCTCGTCCTCCCACCGACGCGCCCGTCAAAAACGATCGTCGTCGTCATCATCAGGAGTTTCGTTCCAACTTTCGCCTTCCCACCGACCAGACCGTCGAATTGCCCCCTGTGCGCGTCCTGACGACGCGTTATCTGCTGACGACGACTGGTTACAAGTACATAGCCATAGGTATCACGATCAAGTCGCCGTGGTACAGTATTCATACCACGCCTTCGTACATGGATATCGCCCTGGGAGACAAACAAGGCAGGGAAATCTCCCTGACGCTCGACATGTGGAAAGGACTGGTCGAGCGCAAACGCGACGTATTGTCGTGCATGGAACGCGCTCTCTTCGACGTAACTCACCCCCCCTCGCCGATGTCGATCGGAGAGATGACGCTGCGATTCGGAGTGATCAACAACGGGCCGATCGTACGTATGGAGCTACCCAACCTGGCTCGCGTGGCGATGGTGCGCAAAACCCTGCTCACCCTGTACGATTTCCAATCTTGCGTGGATCGCGTCGTCCGTGCGCTGAGCGCGGCGACCGAGGAGGTCGACGCGAAATTTTCGCGCTATCGGGAGATAGCCGCCGCCGCGATGAAAATGCATGAAAACTTCGGTTCAGACTGCGATACTGAAGAGCGATTTCTTCGATCCTGACAACATCGTCGACTGCGAAATAGCCGCGCTCTGTTTCCAATCCTTATAACGATGTCGCGTCTACGAAATGTATATATGCGCGCGAGCGAAACAATGTAAACGCGCTTGTATTATTTTTGAATAAATAAAAAACTATATGCGTATCTCATCTCTGTGCGCTTTCTCTTTCTGTTTCTCCCTTTTCCCAAATCCGTATAACCTAACCTTCTCCGCGGGACCGCGCTTACCCCCCGCGGTCGCGGCGATCGCGTTGCGGATCGAAACGACCTTCGAACCAAGAGTAAAAAAAAAACGACGACGACGACGAAGACGGGCGCGCGAGACCCCCCGCGAAACAAACCACCTCGAACGCGTCGTTCTCCCCACCCCCCCGAAACGTCCAAAGAAACGACCTCGAACGAGTTCGAACGAGTTCGGACGCGCCCGAACGCGCGCGAGCGACGACGACAAAGAAAAAAAAAAACAAAAAAATATTGGCCCGCGATTCTCCAAAACGGTCGGTAACGGCGCGAGCGCCGCTCCGAACGCCGCCTCGGAAAACGCTCAAGTCCCCGCAACGAACCCCCGTTGGCGACCCTGCCCCGCGCCGAACCCCCGTTGGCAGCCCTGCCACACCCAACCTTACCCCAAATGTTCCCCTCGCGTCGCGCTCCCCCTCTCGCCCAGTTTTCTCTTCCCCCCGCATAGCCCCCCACCGGTGACTCTTTACACCATCCCTCGACCTCCTCGCCCAATGCTTACGGCGCTCCCCCCGCGGCAGCGAAACCCCCCCCGACCCCGCTAACCGCAAGCGAGATCCCTGGGGCAGAAGTGCCTGTTACCCTCCTACTAATGTAAAGTGAAAATGATATACCGAGTAACGAAAACAAACGCGCGCGAGAATATCGGGTAATGAAAAGGTATTTCTATTTGCAGTTTACGTCCCTGGAATGGAATCAAGTCGCCAGCACATTCAAAAATGGGCTCTTTCTCGACTCGAGAGAGAGAGAGAGAGAGAGAGAGAGAGAGAGAGAGAGAGAGAGAGAGAGAGAGAGAGAGAGAGAGAGAGAGAGAGATTGATTGATTGATTGATAGATTTATTATGCCCGAGCAATGGCTAAGGGGCAAAAGTGTATAAATGTAGTTATAAACATAATTATAAGCTCTCAACAAAATATAACGTAAGATTAACATATTATACTGATTCTAACGAAACTCTTAAAACTAACAAAATAGTACCGCTTGAACACAATAGAAAGGGAGGAGACCGATCACTCAGACTCTGACAAAAGCAAAAACTCGCGAAGAAGACTTTTAAAAGATGCTATAGATGCTGCCGATGTGACTGTATTAGGAAGTGAATGCCAAAAATAAACAGCGGAAAGATGGAATGAATTTCTGTAAGCCACTGTTCTGTGAGCAGGAATATGGAAAGTTTGAACAGATAATTCAGCAAGACGATTAGATCGCTTGAGTGATGGATCAGGAAAGGTGAAAAGCTCAGACAAATAGGTGGGCGAACGCATGTGTAGAATACGATACATCTGGCAACCGAGAAAATAATGCCGTCTATTCTCAACAGAAAGCCATCCCAGTTGTCGTCTATACGGTGTGATATGGTCATCACGCCTAATATCGAAAATATATCGAATACAACAGTTAACTAGTCTTTGCAATTTGATGTTTAATTCTTTGGTCAGGCCATGATATACGAGACAGCAGTAATCAATGTGAGGTAAAATTAATGTTGTAACAAGTTTGATTCTAAGCTGTTTGGAAAGAGAGTTCTTGTTGAACTTCAATTTGTTCAACGCATGATGAACTTTCTGTGAGATGAGCGAGATATGTCTCGTCCATGATAGATTAGATGTAAAAATAACACCTAAATTTCTTACCTCACAAACGAATGGTAAAGGCGTGCTGTTTACAACAATGGGTGGAAGACGACTGATATCAATACTACTTATGTGCGCTTGACTGCCAAATATAATAACCTTGGATTTTGCAGGGTTAAGCATGAGACCGTTAGACGTAGCATAGTCAAAAATAGCATTAGCATCCAACGAAATTAATTCCAATGCACGTAAGATGTTGGAAGGTAAACATGAATAATAAATTTGAAAAAAAAAGAGAGAGAGAGAGAGAGAGAGAGAGAGAGAGAGAGAGAGAGCTCACTCGTCCATTTATACTCCCGCAGGAAACGTATTGTGGGACGTTATGCGGGTAGACACTAATAGTTTGGCGCGACACTATTTGTAAAACGCTCAGCTCAGAGGAGGCAATCCTGCTTAGCCATAACAAAACGCAATTTCACGATGCAACGAACCGTGCGCCGTATGCAGGTTGCCTCCATAAGTCGTATCGTCCACGGACGCGTGGCCGACAGAGATAAAGCCCAATGAGATTCCTACGAACTGAATAACGCGACATAGTGCAACGCGTCGTGGGGAAAGAAAAAAAAAGAAACGTGAATGAAAAAGTCGGTGAATGAACTTGCGTTATGTCATAGCAACACGGCTCATTGCTGTAAGCCGCACATTTCTGCCGATTTCCTATATAGGATTGTTCCAAGTTTTACTTTTCAGAAACGTGAGGAATTCTATATAAGAGAGAGACGTATTCGGAAGAGAGACATACGCGTTATTACGTAAGTTTCTTTTGCGGTCACCTTACGACTAGACTTACGATAAAAAAAACGACGTGTTTGTTCAAAAAACTTAAAATCTCGTTTAAAATTCTATTTACAAATCTCTATTTGCATTCCTACATGCTTTTCATGTACAATCTTGCGTGCGTTTCTATATAAAGGATGCACAATCATACTACATTCTAAAGAGAGATCATAACTATTTATAATACTTAATTCTCGCTGTTTTGAAGTCCGGAGAAAATAGAGAAGTGACGATGACGAGATATGATGATAGAGCGCAGGTGTTTTGCATACCTGAAATAAGACGCCGAGAGATTTTCCGTCGATTTCGAGGTCGTGACGTCCTGGGACATTCGCCTGGACCTGGGATGCAACAAACAATCCAAAACAAGGATGGTGAAAACACATGCAATCTACGTGCGCAGGAGCTTAAAAAAAAACTAAAATCATATAATTAAATTGAAAAAAAAGTCAACTGCAGTACGCTTGGAAAGTAATTTTTACTCGGAAAACTGTTTTCCACGCGCAAAATACTTAAAGTATTTTAACCTCTCGTGGAATTTTTAATGAGCGACCTTGCGTGTTTGACATTTTAATTCGTAATGTATGAACATGCGACTTATCAAGTACAGCGTGTTTTTCAGTTTTTTTTTGTTGAAATAGTATACAATATTAATTCATCACGTCTGTTTGCAAAACAAATTTTTACTTCTTTTAAATCTCACTGAAATACTCAAGATTCGAAATTCTCTCGTTATAATAAATAACAATTATAATAAATATACAATTAAAGCAATAGTATTACTTCTTCCAAAATATTTATTCATAAAAACGTGTCTTCGATTTAAGTAAAAATCTCATTCCAAGCGTACCGCAGAAACTGTCAATAAATCAAATTAAAAAGAAACGTAGGTGCAAAAAGCAATTCGGCAAGAGCCAGGATGCTCGCAATCAACAATAAAACATTCAGAAAATCCAATCGAACTAATCATCAGATAACTATTGATCGTAATGCATCATAGCAGTCTATTGGATGCACATGCAGCTGTGTTATTTGCCGCGATCCGTGCTGCGACAAGTGCTATCTGCGCTATACGTGCGCGTGAATCGCGGAAATGCAGTCGCGCGTTCGTGCGGCAACGGCCGCACTCGATTCGGTCAATTTGAGAAGGTAAAACGTCTGCGTGCACTCGCGCGCGTACACGGGGAGCCGCATCTCTTCCCGCACTAATTGCATCCGACGTTTTAATTCGATTACATTCGACGTGGCTCAGCGGGTTCGCGCTCGTTACTGCTTCGAAACGGTGTTCCTCGTTTGCCGAAACGTCGGGAAATTCGCTCTCTTCTCGAAACAACGCGTGCGTGTATTTGTTCGCGTAATAAAATCTAACTTACAGACATATTTTAATTTGTAAATTTTACACGTTATGTCTGGTAGATTTAATTATTTAACGAGAAAAATTCATTCCTCTTTTCGTTGCAGTTTAAGAGAATTATTTGTAACGAATAATATAGTAAGAAATGCAGTACCGGTCAAAAGTATTGCATCACAATGTGGAAAAAGAAGTCGTTACTTTAATAAAGAAAGACGTACATAAATGTTACAAAATTTTATTTTAGTAGGTACTGTTATTTTATGCTTTGATAGAAATACTTTGAAAAAAAAAACCCAAAGATTTTAATGATTTAATTGCGTTAAATCATTAAGATAAATAAATGTTATAAAATTTTATCTTAGTACTGTTATTTTATGCTTTGATAGAAATACTTTGAGAAAAAACAAAGATCTTAATGATTTAATTACGTTGTTTCAAATTATCAACGATAATTATAAGTCAATTAAATCACTAAGATCTTTGTTTTCTTTTCTCAAAGTATTCCGTATCACAGCATAAAGTAACAGTACTAAAATAAAATTTTATAACATTTATGTACGTCTTTCTTCATTAAAGTAACGACTTCTCTTTCCATATTGTAATGCAATACTTTTAACCGGTACTATAAATTCTAGCAGTTCTTAATAAAAATTAATTTTAATTATTCTAGGTAATACAATGTATCACAGGCAAGGAGTTGGAAGAGAAATTTATTGGGTGAATATAATCAAATTATATACTGCCGATAAATTAAACTTATTAAACAATGAGATTGGATACTTTCAGGCAGTTTTGTTAACTATTCAAGAAAGTTTTCATAGAACTGTGGTCGTCTCTACACTGTAACATTTAACAACTCGGTAATAACCATCAGAAGCAATATGAGCCAAAAGATGCGCACGTGTACACTAAACAAAACTAAGAGAAAACGTTTTATGTTTCGAAAGATATAAATTTGGAACTTTGCAGTCGTACACATCGTACATCTGAATACAGAGGCGGGCGGGAAGTAACAATGCACAAAATATATACAGCGCTCTTTCGGATGTGATTCGTTTTAATCGCGCGGCCGTACGGGCGTCGCAATTTGTGCAAAGCTGGATTTTACTGGTGATTAGGCAGCATAAATTACGTTATTGCGTTAAATCATATAAAATGGTACGCCAATAATTAATCCGAAACAGTCTGTACGCCGGCGAAATTAATGTTACCGTGCGACATTCCGGATAAGAAATAAAATGAATTGTCGAACAATATTTAATTAAGTGACCTAACGCGCACGCTGTTTTCACCGCGCTCGGACAAATATATAAGCGGATATAGGTATAAATAACTTTGGCACAATTTCGATGGCTCTTGTTTACGCGACCGTTGCTTTCACGCTCCGGCAATACTTCGCCAAAAAAACAAATATTTACGTAACACCTCGCGGCGTCGCGAGTTCGTCCGCGATTTTTCACTGCGCAGGCCTGAAGCTGAAAGACGGCGCTGAGGTATTTACTGAGAACGTATTTCACGATATATTGCACGTCGAAACATGCATAGCATTATGTTAACTGTGTATTACGTTAATTATGGAAATCGCGGTATGAGTCGAGAGAACCGCGGTAATTAATAAGTCACCGCGCTGCGAGTTCTCGGCCGCACCGGAGATATAAATAATAAATTCGTAGCCCGAGCCAATCGACCGGACCTTCAACGAAAACATACAACCGCATTCTGAAATATTTACCCGCTGATATATGCAATATCAAGAATTTATTAATCCCTCCGAGCTCGAACCACAAATTCATATATATACATTCTTCCTAGAGCTGTTTACTTTGTACATTTTACCAATCGATCCCTGAAATTCTCTTTAAGCACCGAGATCGCGTATTTGTTATTTGTTCGAATGTATAACATGCCGACGGAATGGTAATAAAGAAATGATGCAAATTACCTATACTTCAAAGAATTATACAATAAATAAATTGAAATTTCAGTAACGTAATGTCAATCGAAAAATGTTTCGGTAATACTTCTTTACTTTTCTTATTTCAATTGTTGCAGTAGCGCCTGGAAGTAGGCAACTGCAAACAGCTGCGTGCAACGTGGACGAGAAGTAATTTTTTTCTCGCAGGCGTTTTCCTTATCCTAATAGTTTCCCGGTTTCGCATGGTTTCACATACTGGTAAACAGTGACGACTTAAGAAACAGATTGACGTAAGATGTGTTATATTTATCGTATGGAAATTAAAAGATATAAAAGAAACTAACATGCGTATTTTCTGGCTATTAAAAGAGAATAACATTAGAGTGTTGATATTGCATGTGATATTTGCTGTGAGCTTATTGGTACTAGGTATTCCCATATACGGTATATTAAAAAAGTATTCGCACACCCAATTTTCTTACAATAACTACGAATTGTAATTATGTTTTATTCCTTCGAATTGTGTCCATAAGTAATTTATTACATACAGTATAGGTATATGTAATAAGTTACTTATGAATTCGTAATTATGTATTATTCCTTCGAATAAAATTATTGTAAGCAAACTAACTGGGTGTGCAAGTACTTTTTTAATCCACTGTATTTGTCAAACAAAACTGAAAACAAAATTTCAGTAAAATCGAAGCAGATTTATTGCCACGGGATTCGGTATGCTCTTCTTTGCTTACTTAGGAAGAATTCTTTTCAACTTTTTTTTAATTTTTCGATTTTCTTTTACCATTAAAAGCTTGAAGAAATGATAAATATATTTTGCAGCAATCTATCTAATTTCGTTATATTCAAGCTTAATACTAGATCAGTTAAATTTTCTTAACTACTTCATAATTTTAAATATCACATTTTTGTTTTTACATTTTGAACTTTTATAAATAGTTTTCATAGATAAATACTGTTACGTAAATCAAATCAATAATACCAATTATTAACAAAAAACTTAATTTGGGAACGGGTGTCTGGGATGAATTTTATATCCCAGTATCGAAAAAATAAAGCTCACGACAAAGCAATTTTATAATGTGCTTATTTATTTTTTTATATTTTTTCGGTTTCTCCTTATTTTTTTCCAGAAAATCTTGAATAAATCTATATACATATTGTCCTCAAATACTAATAAATTATAGAACAATCAAAAATATGCAATATGTAATTAATATAACAATAATTTTTAATTGGAGTGCAGACGCCCGTTCTCGGGTTAATAGTAATAATAAAGAGAATATTTCATAAAGAGTGCACATCAAAACACGCAAATTGCAAAGATTTTGGAAACGATGAAAGTCAAATCGCCAAAGAAAAAGGAGAACTGATCCATTTCGGCACATTTTAATCTATCCGGGAAAAGTTTCACTGTAAAATCTTCTAGCGACGATGCAAAGTAAACAGTTGATTTGCGAGCAATTGACGCAGTTAACAGTTAATAATTGGACAGTTTCGGATGACCTCCTTATGCTTGAACGCGACTCAAATGGCTTGAGCTACGTCGTTACGTGTCCGTGCGGTAATCCGCCACCACTGGGCGCAGTATGCGCAGACGGCGCAATATACAATTTCCCCGGCTATCGGTCGCGCCGGTGAGCTGCGTGACCGAGATCACGCGCGTTGACCGGCGCGCACGAGGCGCTTCTTACGCACACGATGTGGAATTGGGATAGCGCGGCATCGACGAACCATCGAAAGAGAGAAAGGTGGGCACGAGCACGCGCGCGTGCGAACGAGCGGCGCGACGGCGGCGAGTCATTTCGACATTTCCTGCGATAGGTAACCGGGGAATATATACGCGTGGCCGCCGTATTCCCCGGAGTTGTTACACCCGGGCTGGCCCCCCGATGACTCTCGGTCTCTTCCGACAGCACGCGCGTCAACGGGAAACCTTCGCGGCCTTCTATCCTCCGTGGCGAAATCGCGGGGACGATTCATTGGCAGCGGATGTTAATTGAGCGACGGTAAACGCGATTAAGATTAAACGAACTGCTTAAGCGGAATCGCCGGAATTGTTTCTCAACATCATGACACAACCAGCGATGGGATTAAGTATCTTGCAAGGTTCGAATCTGTTGGCGTAGTTTCGAATTCTGTACGATTACTTGGAAAAATAAAAAAACAGTACTTTCAATTAGATCAAATGTATTCGAATATTTAATGAGTATTTTATTAGAAACTTTACGATTCCTTCGAATCATGAATCATAATGTTTGCTATAAAATTAACATTATTTTACATTATTTTTTTATAATTACAAATGTTAGATTATCAACCGTTGAAGTTAAACATAATAAAAATATGATTTAAAATATGAAGTAAAAATTATTTAAAATCTTTACACATTTATATACATTCTTTAAACTAACAATTTCATTTTTAAAGTTCGAGTACTACCTGTAAAAAGATTCGATTTATTAGAAAAGAAATTATGTATAAATGCATTTCAAATTCTGCATGCAAATATTCATTCCAAAATTCGAAAATTAACTCAGGATTGTGTGTGGACTATTTCGCAAATGTATGAACTATTATTTTTCATGAATATCACTCGATTACTTAGAATGAATCTTTATCTTTGGATTTGACTTGGATTTTATTGAACTTATTTATCCCATCTTTATAAGTTTCAACGTAACCGCTCTTTTCGATGAGAGATGAACGTGCTAAGAGAGAGAGAAAAAAAAACGAAGAAAGAGCGACTTGAAGAATGATCAGAAATTCGCGTGCATATATATATATTGATTGAAAAATATTGTACATATCTTATTTTTCTTTCCGAAATATTTTATCATTCTTTCGAAAAAATACACGCATTTTAAATGCATATTTGTAACATTAGTAATAATTGTATTTAAAACCTAAAACATCGAAAATTGGACTCGCCAAAATTGCACGTTGCAAAATTGCACGTTGCAATTTTGGAATCAGAATGCATAAAATAACGCAACTAGTGTGTCTACTCGCCCAGATACACCGCTCTATCGCGGAAGTTTTACGCGCGAATTGACTTTATTCTCCTATTATCATATTTCACAAAGCCGCCACCCGCCAAATTGGCAAGATGGGGCATCGTGCCAAAATGATTTCCTTTCGCGGTACGTCGCGCCGCTTAACGTTACGAACTTATACGTTCGATCCGAATTAAATTCAGTCGTTTTACGCCGACAAGACTTTATTATGCACGTCTGTTCCGCGAATACGGGCACTCGCAGGAAATCTTTTATTATTCCATACGTGCATTATTATTATTATTATTTTATTTCCGGAAAACTTGGAAGAATCGCTCGTAAGATTTACGAACAATAAACAATATTGCATCGGGGACAGTAACTGCCACTGTCCCGATAGACGCAAGCAATGATTACGCTATTATACGGTTATACTGGGTTTTTTTATTTTTTTAATGATACGCAGCACGATATTGGCTTCGTAAAGTTCCTTTGTGACGCGCAAATCGATCGATATTGTTGTCGGTGTTTCATAGCTCATGAAGCAATCGTCGTATTATATTGCGCTTCCGCTATCCGGTTTCTTCAAATTGTGTCTGGAATATATTATATTATCGTACCTTTAATTATTGTGATTAGCATTAAAACGTTCATGTTTCAATGATAGGATGGAAAATGCTCTCAGTCGCGTGTCCGTGAGGCTCTATAAAACCGTTCTCCGGCA
This sequence comes from Temnothorax americanus, assembly GCA_030770215.1. Lineage (NCBI taxonomy): Eukaryota > Metazoa > Arthropoda > Insecta > Hymenoptera > Formicidae > Temnothorax > Temnothorax americanus. The sequence continues at coordinate 151,040 of JASTWO010000372.1, forward strand.
GGTATACAAAGGAAACTCGATAAAACGAGAGAAGACGAGGATTTCCCCCGCGTTCTCCGTTAACGAGCCGGCAAAGCAAACACGGCCGAGCATCGGTGTTTTCATCGGGCAACAACGCCGGAAGAGGTTCTTATCCTTATCGTTGTCCGACTCGTTTAACGATCGTCCCGGAACCGCAAGGATGAAACTCGTTGTCCTCGACGATGGATCGATATCTACGCTAAACTCCGTCACCGGAAGACAAACTTTACGAAGGAAAGAGAGTATACGCGGAATATGTGTGTGGGTGTAATGTGTGTCCGTATCTGTGTCTGTATATCGGTGGGTGGCAATCAGGTTGTTCGGGAACAACGTTGACCGCCGAGACGGAAACTCTGCTGGCTGTCGGCGTTGTTTTAACGAGGCGGGGCTCCGGGAATTCGCAAAGGATAAACTCGATTTGTGCCGCCTCGTGTGCCACAAACCGCGTTACTTTATGACGTAAACTTAGCCCGTATAATGTAATCGATGTAATCGTACCGTATGGCATTGTCGCGGCAAGATATCGAAACCCGTCGTGGAAATGCCGTTTGAAATGTCGATCGCTCTGGGAACGAATCTGATTGAGGTAGGGGTACTGCGTGGAATATAAATAGAGTAATATGACTAATATCCAATCTCTCGAAGTCGGATAAAAATAAAATGCGATAAAAAATACCACTGAGGAAAATATTAAATACAATCATTTGAAGATACTTTCTATGAGAATTAACCGAATAGGGAAACACATATAAAAAGACTAAATTATTTTGTGAATATTTAAATTGAAGACAACGAGATAATGATCAATTTATAGTAACGATATAATAGTTACGTTTTCAGGATATATTCTAAATACAAAATAATAAAAAAGTTAATCAAAATGATTTTAAATCTCTCAAAATAAGATTGGTCATAAAACGATTTAAAGTTATAGAACTTTGATTAATTTTATCCTAGAACACAATGTGTTCATATATTACTCATACACTTTAACAATTGCTTTTGTCTCTACAATTAACGTTCTAATCGTTTTTAATTCATATCGGCGCGGGATTCTTTTCTTTTCCCCGTTTGTTGACGAAAATTTTTTTTCCGCGTTCCGAGTCACCTGATGCAGCCGTGACTCAAAGCAACGTGGAAATTCCATTGTGCACGGAGCATCAATCGTGCAATGTACTCTTCGCATTATCGTCCCGCAAATTAAGCGGAAATGTCAACGATCGTAAGCGGAAAAAGAGGAAAGACATAAAGAAGAGACGCGACATGGAATTTCGTTCTCACGGAGATTCTAAGAATTTCGTTACATCGAAAATTTAACTTGCTCTTTACATTTTGTTAAAATTACTTTTATAAAAAGTTTTATTATATAGACAAATATAAACAAATATATAAATATTTTGAGATACATCTTGAAAAATATATACAGTGTGTAAAATAAATGTTTAATAAATTATCTTCTTTTTGTTTCTGGAACAAAATCTCGTACGTGCTAAATCAGCTAAAAAAAAATATAATGGGATATAGTAAATAAATAAACAGAGAAGGCAAATTTTATTCGGATCGCGTATCCTCGGTGCGTTTCTTGATGGAAAGCTATAGATGCTTCCGCTTCGAAAAAACAGCGTGAAACGAGGACATCTAGCTTCCGCCTAATTGATACCTGCGTTCAATTAATTCAAGAAGGAACTAGTAAACGAGGTCGAAACAACACTCCTCTGTTAGTATCAAAGGATTGCAAAGGTCGAAGGAAAATATCATTAACGAAACTGTTTCGTCACTTTTTGGGCTAACAAAACATTTTCCTTGCTAATATATGCTTTCATTTTCAGTTATAACACACAATCACGTTTATATATTTCGTAGAAAACGTATAATAATTGAACAATTAATTAATTACATTATGGTACAAATAAATAAGGTTCACAATTAGGCAGCTAATTAAAATTGTAAAGGGTGACGTAAACTGCAATTACGCGATATCGGTTATCAACCTTACGGCATAAGATTATACTTATTGAATAACAGTAATATTGATTAACAATGATATTGATTGTCAGTGATTTGAGAAAATAATTATTATAGATTATTAGATCATTTCTAATTTATATAGGCAACATCAAAGACTTGTTAGATCATTGTCTGCCCTTTCGCAGCCATATTGCGGCCGTAATCGAAGGACAACGTAACTTGAAACAAGAGATACACGGTATTCGTAGCGCGTACGTCGGCCATCGTTGCAGGAATTTAAACGCATTTATCGTTATACAATCGATGCGCTTTATCGATCCATAGCACCATTTGTGGCGAACAATTCTTTGAGACGATTGCCAATCGAACGGCTTATTCGGCGCGCGTGATTTCCGGCGGACGGCCGTTTCATTTTGTCGTTAATTATATAAAGCCCACCCGCCGAAATTGTGGCCTTCGCCATGGAAGTCCAGCCGTTAATTCGGAATGGCAATTAGACGCAGGGATTAATTTTCTAACTACGTTTCGTGGCGCGAGTCAAGCCATATACGGTGATATAATCGTCACCACAGAGTAATTATAAATTCATAAATCGTAAAGCCGCAAACGATGTACTGCACTGCACGTCGTGTGCGCGTTGTAGCATTATGCAAAAAACTACTACAGCTGTGCGAAAAGATTAAAAAAATTCATATTTTTTCCAGGCATTAGATTTCGTATTTCAAAAGGTACAGCACCTAACGAATAATCTAATTACGTTCACAAAAAGTTCTTTTATCTCCGATTGTTTTTAACTTGAAAACCATCGACGTCTCGTAAAAAGAAATATATTTTTAGCTACAATTTAATGTTAATAAATAGTTTAACATTGATACATCATTTAACAATTAATAGCTCTCTGTATAATTAATGGACATTATTAAAAAAGTATATCGATTTAAAAATCTATAGTAAAAAAAGACACTAATTTTAGAACATCACGTATAGTTGCTTCATACATAAGCATATATCACACATATCTCTTCATTTATATTCACGCGCGAGTACTCACTGTAGATTAATAAAAATTATCATAAAAAATCTAAGATGCGTATAATATAAACTATAATTAAAAAGACATTTAATGTAATTAAATAACGTAAAATTTTAACACGTCGCGTCTTATTAAGTTATAATATCCTGTTACGATGATATTACATAATCGATACGAAAGTTCAAAGATCGTCGCTAAATTATCGATATAATAAAGAATTTAATAAGCTTATAAAGATCCTCCGCGTGATATTCGCCACTCCTGGAATTATCACATCTCGTGTCGTGTATCGATCGTATTATTCGCGGGGCGACAATCTCTTAATCTTTCCTTTGACGAGCTCGTCCAACGTCATTATTGGACGAATAATCATTATTATTAATTACTGACTCATTTTCTACACAATCTATCTTGTTAAACGACGGCATTTAACCGTGGCTTCCACGTGAAAAGTAAACGATTTGCCGTGAGTGAAAAGTGAAATGTATTATGAGATATAATCAAGTTACTATTCCGCTATTCGCTTTCGTTTTTCATATCACTCCGGATATCCGGAAGAACACGGTTTCGGATATCCGCGCGTTTGGCATTTGTAAAACTTAATTCTTAGATTTCACTCGATTACTTAGTCAGTCGACTATTATTGGAAAATTTGATGTCACATTTTCATTAAACAAAAGTTGATTTCATATTAAAGTTCAAAGAATTATAAAAAAAAAACAACGCGGTAAATTTTGTGACATATACATGTATGGATCAATTGATTCAAAGATATTAAAGTTTCAGAGTTTTTAACACAATTTTACAAATCACGATTTTACAAATATATAATGTCTCAAAATATAAATGTTGATGTTAAATGAGATATTTAGGCCGGTATTCATAGTCGGATCTTATATTTAAGACCGTCTTAAGTACAATCTTAAGATGTTATTTGAACCAATCAGTGGGACATTACTTAAGACGGTCTTGAAATAAGATCCGACTATGAATACCGGTCTTAATTATACTTCATTTTATATCGCGAACTTGTAAAAAAAAAATTGCGTGTAATACGAGTTCACGAGAAAAGATCTATTTTTCTCATTCGTCCGGAAAATATTAGCGGTGAGGAATGGAGAACATATTAAGTCCCGGGAATAATTGCATCACGACCCAAAAATGCATGTCGCAGCGGTGATAAACTCAGCATCGAAAAATCTGGCTATTAAGCATTTGGCTATTAAGCAACGGCATCAACAAGCCAGCTGTTGCGCGTGTTGGCGCCTGCCTGGCACTCGACGTGCCGTCTCTCCCGGTTGACGTATCGGCTGCCAAGAATTCCCGAGATGCGGAGAAAAGATACAGAGTTGCAGTCGGAGTCGCGCCGCGGCCAGGTTTAATGAACGCCTTACAAAACAAAGCTAGATGACGGAATGGATGACAAATGCGCATTGTATATAGAACGTAGTAATGCATGCCGTTGCAGTTTTGTCGCGACAATTGCGATTTATGACCTGCGGATGGCGCGAATGGTCAGTGTTTATCAAATAGCTCTGCATCTTATTATTCAGCTTTGCGATCAAAACGTCGCTCTAAAAAAATTAATTGCCCCAGCATAAAAACATGTAAAACGACGCAAATTATCGTTTGCGAAAGCACGTTAATAGAATTTAAATTAATTATCAAAATCAATCATAATTCATTATCGCGCGTATACGTCGTCTTCTGGTCTCTTTTCCCTCGAGAACAACAATGCGGTTAAGAATAATTTCCCGTCGTTCTTAACCGCATACGTTTACTGCATATACGTTTACCACATTGCGTTTGTTTCATTCGTAAATGGTCAGTGATGTTTATTAAATATCACTGCATCTTATTATTCGGTTTTGCGATCAACACGTGTCAGTCTAAAAAAATTAATTGCTCCGGCACATAAAAATATACATAAAACACAAAACCATAAATTTTTTAAATACGAGAATCTGAATGTTTATAATTTCAACGAGTTTTTGAAAGTCGCGGAATAAATTAAATAATCCAGGAATTCGTCGGGCGTGCAGAAATTTGAAAATGTAAAAGATGATAAAACATAAACCAGAAACACGGTTTTATTTGCGGTTGCATTTCTCATAATTGCCTATATTTGTCCTCTTAAAGAAGATAAATTAAGTGCATAAAAATAAAGATAAATTAAGCGCATAAATAAAAGTGCATATTTCTCTCGACGATATATCAACGATTATTGTTATTCTTATTAACGAAACAACGGAGTATATTCGCTCTCGGATATATCCGGTCCAACTTTTATTTAACGTTTTACAAGAATTTACGTAACGACAGAGTATATCATGCGAATCCCGTTAACCTCGGCCATTGTTCGAGCAAAGCGACCGAGAGAGAACCCATTTGTTTTCTTGCACGGCAAATTTTCAAAAGTAAACTCATCGTTCTCGCACTTTCTTCCCAAATTCTTTCCGAGCGCGTTGCCAGGAGATAAGAATTTAACGTCAGACGCGCGACGCGCGGAATTTTGCATTCACGACGAGACATGCACCACAGCTGATATTATCAATTTTGCATTTCATAGAAAAATTCCATCGACGTTCCCATTTATATCCTCATCGATAAGCGCCGAAGTTCGCGAGCTGTCAAGCGATGCGTGCGCCGTTTGTCAATCAGTGACGTCACCCATCGTCATTGTACAATTACAATGCGCCATGTATGCACGCGGTCTCGTTGTTCTCTTTCGAACTCGCGGAACCAATTGTTACGAATGAAACAGTCACGACATTTTGCAAATAGTAGCACCGCGGTAGTAGTATAATAGCGGCACTAATAGGAAGCCTTATTTATTTCAGTCAAGAAAAGCTATTCAATCATTTAAACGCTAATGCTTTCAATTTAACATCAATACAATATTTTCGATTCTAATTTAACGTATTTCAATTTAAAAATTAATATTTGAAAATCTCACCGTTATATTCACTGAACGTTTATATGTATATAAATATTTATATTAAACTTTAAAATTGATTTTGCAAAAGTATTTCATTATTCGCGAGTAAATAACTGGAGAATTAATTTTTTATCTTCTATACATCGCAGTTTTTTTCATTCTCCCCGAAAAATCGATTTCGTAACGCGGCAATTTTCAGAAGAACAACAACGACGCATTAAAAAATACACAAGTGGTAGCAAATGAGAAAATAGCGCGGGCATTTTCCGTCGCGTTTTTTTTCCCTTCTTTTTCACGTAGAGGTGCTTCGTGGATTTCGCGGCAACGGACAGAGATCCCGCTGCTGCTCGTTATGAAATTCGCCGCTCAGCCGTGTTTCGTCGGGACTTGTAACTCGCACCAGAGCTCGGACTTTCTAATAGTCTCTATGCCGGTGCAGCAGCGGTGCAACGCAGGGCCGAACTCCGACGCAACGCGACCGGCAATCGCTTACGATAATATCATTCGATTGCGTCGATACCGAGTCACGCCGGCAAAGCGTTTTCCCCGCCGCGTTTTAATCTCGAGCAAACCGTTTTCATTGCCATTTCGCGGATATCGGTACCTTGCGCACCTGAAGATATAATATACGCGACAACAAGATTTAATTAATGATAAAAGCACCACGCAAATTTCATCATTTTCCTCGAGAATAAAAGAATTAATGATAAGTACTAAAATCTTACATATACAATCGATTAATGAACTTTATTTAATTCGATACGTTTTAATTCCTTCATTACAAAGGCGTTTACAAAGTTGAAAATATGTAGCTCGGTAAGATGGAGTTTGTAAAACTCCAACTAATCTAATTGTAAGAGTTTAGAACATATTGTAACATAAATTTTTTTAGAATACTTTAAATAAGTTTGATTCTTAATGGATCAGAATTATATCAATAAAATTCGCATAATTTAAAATCACTTTAAAACTTGTAAGATTATTTATTAATAAAAGATATAGAACAGTTGTGAAAATACCATTACGTTGATGGTATTTGGAGTTTGTGATATTCCTTAGTAAAACCAAGTTAAAAGAAACTTTTATCTTGTATTACGAAGGCATTAACCATAATGCCATGTCACAGATGTCGAGTCTGAAGAGTTCGTAATAAGATAGAAAAGGTAAATAGATAGGAAAAAATAGATGGAAAACCAAATTTGGCAAACAATAAATAATATAAAAATGTTGCAGCCATCGCCACGCACTATATGACATAATATTTACTGCACCCGCTTTCTATTTGCATTTCCTATACACGCTTCCTATTTCATTAAATCGGCTGGTCGTTATAGCATAATCTGCGTTTGTCGTTCCCGTGAAATTGCACGTTGTTACACGTTATCGTGAAAGCACTCTCCGTCCCGATTGTATTTTTCAGATAATAAAGCGCGTGCCGAAACGAATTCGCGTTCCGCGTCTCGCGAGGATGCACCCGCGACGTACAGCACGAGCACCGTCCCTGAAAGTCGGTGTACGCGCTCAACGTGAGTAAAAATAAGATATCGTAATCTTCGTGCCCGCTCGTTTCGCGTTGCCCCCCCCCCCCCCCTCATCGCAGTGCGCGTAAGAGAGCTCGTATATTTCGCTACCTTCGCGTCTTTGGCACCCTTTCAGCCGCGCTCGATGCAAATGCAGCCGTTTCGCGCACTCGCCGCGATTGAAAACTGGTTCCGGACCGTCTCACAACCGGTTGGAGCGCAAAAGGCCCATCGCAAAAAATTCAGGCGGATTATTTATGCGTACAGGAGACGCGATATTGATTTTGACAAATGAGCTAATGTAAACGCATCAAATTATATAAACTAGAAATATCGTATATATATAATAGATGAATAATTGAATAAATAATAACTTATGTAATTAATTAAACAAAGCTGTGTAAAACTAATAATTTATATATATATATATATATATATATATATATATATATATGTGTGTGTGTTAAATCACATGATATAAAATCATGCTTCGCAAAGATGCAATTTGTCAGACTGAAGTATCGGGATTATATTCTCGATGGCACGTAATATTCCTTTCGCCGACTGAATACGGTCGTTCTAAGATGCGTACGTCATTATGAAGTTTAAACGCGAGTGCGCGAGGAGCTCTTTCTCTCACTGAACGATTAAGCGGCGCGCGGTGCTTTAGGAGCGACTTTACTTCCGCGCTCCTGCAACATTGCGGCGCTCTGACCTGAATTTCCAATTCCTCTGAGAAAGATAATTTGTAAAGGGAGTACAAATAAGTTTCCGCCGTTTTTTATTAAAAAAAAATCATTCCCAACGATTTTAAACGATGTGAAATTGCTTGTTGAGTCACTCCTAATGTAAATGCAAGTTCTTCTTGCGTTTGGCACGAATCTTCCTCCAATAATGCTTCCAATTCCGTGTCTTCGTACACTTTCGGCCTTCCGCTACGTTCTTTGTCCTCGACGTCAAAATCACCGTTCTTAAACTTTTGAAACCACTCACGACAACTTCTATGCTTCTACAAGCAATCGATGCGCCTCAGCTGCAGATTTCTTTAAATTAAAGAAATAAATCAAAAGTTCCCGCAAATGACGCTTATTCGGCTCAAATTCGACATTTTCGCACGAAAAGAATTATGTGATGCCGATACAGTCTGATACTATGTCAAGTTTATGGTGTTGCCAGATGTCCAACCTTACGATATAACACTTTACATCTGACAATTTCAACCATAACCTTCTGGTGGGGCGTGGGGCCATCTATTGTAAAACGGCGGAGACTTATTTGTACACCTAATTTTATTACGGACACGGGTAACAATTTTGTCTCGCGTGGATCTCTTCTTTCTCCGGCGCGCGCGTGTTCATCTCGGCACGAACTCGGGAATAAACCTCCGGAAATTGTCGTCGAAATTGTGTATCGCTACCGACGCTACCTACGATGTATACACAGTGTTTATCTGCCGTTGAAATATTTTAGTTCTGCGAAATGTTTGCAAATGATTTTGCAAAACAAGAGTTATTGCCATAATCACCTGTATTCGAAAACTATTTTGTACCCTGGGAGAGATTTTGACCGGTTTTCTTGCAGTTAAGCAACTTAACATTTTGGTCAGTGCCTCTTAAGCGAAAATTATCTTTGCGTAACTGAATATCGACAGAACTAATTGAGAGAATTGACTAGTATAACTTAAAAATCTTTGAAATAGATAGAATAGCTATAATTACGATTTTTGTTTATTAGGGTTACGATCTGAATCAGTGAATAGTACTGCTGAATCAGCGAATAGTCATGCACTGATATCTGTGTAAAGTATGCCACTGATTCGAATCAGTGGCCATACTTCACACTCTGATATCAGTGACTATTCATATATATAGTTATTCATTGATTCAGATTTAGAGAGTACTAATCATGGGCCCCAAAGTGGGTTGCTTATCCGTCTTTTTTTTCCCAGAATAACGTCGTTCCGCGAAATATTATTAAAAATTAAACACTTGAAGATGTGACAAACACATATATTAGATTTGATTATCGTAAGGTGATTACTGAACGTATTGAAATAATACGTGATTCAATTCATAAAACATCACGAAACGTTTACGGTCGAAATATAACTTCCGTGTGGAAAGTTTAATCTGCTCAGGATGTGTTACGCTTTATAAAGCGTAAATCGCGTATGTGCGATTCGCAACGCTATACGAATGAGAAGAAAAAAACAGAGGTAGATAGCCGGAATGAGAGGCCGCCGCGGTTTAAATCGCTATTGGATGCCTTGTACTTGCTCGGTGCGCCATAAAAGACGTCGGAATGATCAGAAATGGCGGAATCAGAGCGTAACGACGCTGTCCCGTCTCAACTTGTCAGTCGCACGCACTTTACGCAAGCGACCGGCGGATCCGATAAGGACACACCTTGCGTACCTGAAGACGATGGAGTCCCACGGTAAATGGGATAACTGTTTAGATAGTATTGTCAAGTACTTGTCTGTTCGTCAATAGAAAATCATTCAAACTATAAGTTATAAAGAAATATTAAAAGAAAAAGTTGAGAGAGAAACAGAGAGAGAGAGAGAGAGAGAGAGAAGAGAAGGAGAGATTATCTCTTGTATTGTTAAGATATAACGAAAACTATAAAATTCTTTAGGTACCGCTCTATCTACAATTAATAAATATATTTCTTCAACAAGGTTTTGTAGGCGTATTTTAATTTAAATTTTAGAATGTTAAATTCTAATGAGTATACTTTATGTACAGTTGTAAATTAACTATATGTAAAATTGTAATTAAAACCAGAATTCTTTCTCCCTATGATAAATTCAAGTACTAATAACACAAATTTTTCGCATATTTTTACCGGGCTAAATTAGACTAATATCCATCTCAACCAATAAAGATTATTAACTTGAATCTCATTTTTGTTTTACTTTTTATCTTTTTCTATAGTTCTAAGAATTAGAAAAAGATAAAAAGAGTAAGTTAAATTAAAATTAAAGTTGATCTGCATTGATAGAAATGGATATAAAAAAAAGACAAGTAGATAACAAAATGATCTCCTTCCGTTAATCTGAAATAAACTTTAACAAGTTTAAGTTGACAAGATCTCATTTCAGTTACATTTTACGTTAAAATTTTTTTATGCAAAGTTGCGTAAAGATGCTTTCCAGTTACGATTTGAAGAAATATCGTTTTAAAATGTCATCAGAAAAATTTTCCGTCAAGATTTTACAAAAGTTCCACAAAACATCACGTATCAAGCGTATTCTCATTCTCGCTTCATCAGAAGTGAACGATACTTTCAGTGACAATAATCGTTGTCCTAGTTTGCATAATGCGTGGCTAAGGCGCAATAAGGTCGTCGAGTAAAATGCATAACTATCGCAACAACACGTCTAAAGATGCTAAAGGAAAGTAATAGCCGTGCAAACACGATTATATATGCAAAATCTTTCCTATAAATACGGACGGAATATGTCACCCAGTAATTTCGTGTCGGTCGATAAAATGCGGTGGAGGAGGCTCGCGAATTATGTAAGGTCGCCGTGTACTTGAATCCAGATGTAACATCTGCCTTCAAGGTTCTACATATAATATTACATGCGCTTTTGTATACAAATAATTGCTACACGAATAATTGCTATGCGATGCACTTGTAACGCTTTTAACTACACACGTGTCGTAGGTATTTCTCGAGAAATAATTTACAACCGCGTGTCACAAAATCACATTATTTAATTCTCAAAATGAAATGTCCGATTAAGTTATTGTTCTTATTACGATGGAATGTTTCGACAGGTTTAATTAAAATACTCTAAGATTGAAATCTATATAAAATTATATTTTATATGTTCCAAAACAAACAGAATATATGTTTACATTACGTACAGTCTTTAGCTTCTTCGTTGAAAATAACATAACATCCAAAATATTCTGAAACCAGTTCTGAGGCCATTGTCTCTTGGTATGGCAATCGCATTTTTATTCAAATATTATATATCAGAAACATGCGCATATTAGTGAAAAGTATTGATACTTGATAAAACTTGTACCTGAAAGGAGAGAAGTGAAGAGAAAAGGGGGACCGCGAAAGAAAAAAACACCGAATGACAGACAGGGCTATTTTAAGATCTCGCGACCGGTTTGCGCGAGTCACAAAGAGGCTCGCCTGTATCTCCGTTCCGAGTAATCTGTCTTGACGAGCCAAAATTTTCGGAACGCGATACGCTCGAGTTCCATTCGCGCAAGAAATGACATGAAGAAAGAGAAACGCGTTGAACGATTGCACGTCGAGATTAACGTTCCTTTGTTTCCAGGACAATATAATGATATAAGTACTCAACCCTTCGAGCAATATGTAGGTATATTTTAAATATTCTAGATAATCTTTTAGCTAATTTTTTGACATTTTAGTTATTAGTGTATTTGATAAAGAATATCAACTTTTCGAAGTTCAAGCCAATTTCTTTTGCCATTAATGTTAACAACGATAGCGTTGACAACGAGATTTGTAATGAATCGCACGAGATATATGACATATGACAAAAGTTATCAGCAAGTTACGTTGATTAAATAATTCAAACATCGGTATCAGACGAATGCTAACAACGCAGATGCGTAGTGTTGACAATCTAACAATAAGACACGGAGTGATGGAAGATTCAAACCTAAATAATATTTCCGGTTTTGATGTACAGAAAGAAAACTATACGTATTAGGAATTGTATATATACATATATATAATTTTCGAAAAAACATTTTTGCTTCTAGGCTTTAACGTTTCCCTACAGACGTAAATACACAATTCATGGCATGAGTGTAAATATGCCATGTGTAAAGTAAAAATGCAAAATATCTATATGCTATGAATGTACGATTTCATTAAATAGCAAATTTCCATAACGCCTCTGGACAATAAATTGTTTTTAATTAATAATAAGTGAAATCAGACCAATATAAATAAAATTAATTTAGAGAGAAGACCATTTACGGTCAGTTTGTTTTTTTAATTAATAAATAACTGTGTTGTAATTAAAAAAAGATAGAGGATAATAACAGTTAAATTCCTTTTCCTATAACAGCAGAAAGGTATCGCATAAAATTCAAATTGTAAGAAAAATCAACTCGGATAATTCTCTGTTTAAAAATAGTGCGGTTTACACCGCTTAAAAGAAATTTTGTAATTTACTCAACAAACGATACGAAGTTTATATTTTTCCAGATAGTATCTATTTTTCGTGATTTCGACAACTCCGGAAAATCTCACTCGTATGTGAATTATGTAACGCAATTAAAGTTGAAACTTTCTATTTCGATTATTGACTAAGCATGTCCATCGGAATGATTCGTCCGGTTCCGCCAGCTTGGGTAGATTTTATGGCGAATTGTGAAGGGGCAAACACGCTGATTTTTCGCGGTGACTTCCGCGAATATAAGTCTTTCGTAGAGAACTCGCGAGATTGCGAGGCAACGAGGAACTTTCATAAAACGTTCCCGGCGACATTGTTCGGGGAAATATTAAAGTATCGAACATTCCATTTTCTTCGAAATAAAAATGTCACATTACTTCCAGCTGGAATACTGTGAAAACAGGATGGCGCCCAGAATTTAATCCAACTAAATCGGGCCCTTGATAATATTCTATTTGTTTTTATTTCCGCATTTAATTCCCCGTCGTGTCTTCCATTCGAAATACCCGCTGTTTTCACCGACAATATTTTTTCCCCTAAAACGTAGAACAAATAAGTTCTTTGTCTAAGTCTCCTCTGTCAGTGTTTTACGGAAAAGACCGCTTTTAAATATTTGTACTTAAATATCTTAAACAAAGTCTCGGTAAGATTCAACCGTTTGAGCTAAAAAAAAAGACTTTATGACTCTTTGCCTTCCGGTTAACATTATTTTTATTGATACTTTCGGAATCTCCTTTATACGCGCGCGCTTTCTGCGCCGTATCGGTTGCAAATTATCGTTATTTTTTCGCAAAATGCTGCGACCGTTACAAAGAACTGTTTATCTGAAATAATGTTTCCTCGTCTGGTGAACGACAAAAGATTTCCTGATCCCAGATTATGAGACTTCGCCAGATTATGAACGCCGCGTTTATTCGCGATTTTTCACTGAAAATCGAGTTCACGAGTCGGGTGTATATATATTCACGCACAACGATAAAAGATTGTTGATAACGATATAATTTAATATAAACAGCTGCCTGCGCGAGCTATTTATA
>JASTWO010000373.1:0-2500 GCA_030770215.1 Temnothorax americanus
TGGCCTCCGTAGTTTTCGGTGTCTACGTGTATTAATACCTTGAATTCGATGTCCACGTGTCCCAGGTTGCCGATGACGAGGTCCACACAGTGCGCTTCGTAGTTTTCGGTGTCCAGGTGTAATAATACGTTGAATGCGATGTCTACGTGTCCCAGGTTGCCGATGACGAGGTCCACACAGTGCGCTCCGTAGTTTTCGGTGTCTACGTGTATTAATATCTTGAATTCGATGTCCACGTGTCCCAGGTTGCCGATGACGAGGTCCACACAGTGCGCTTCGTAGTTTTCGGTGTCCAGGTGTAATATACGTTGAATTCGATGTCTACGTGTCCCAGGTTGCCGATGACGAGGTCCACATAGTGCGCTCCGTAGTTTTCGGTGTCTACGTGTATTAATATCTTGAATTCGATGTCCACGTGTCTCAGGTTGCCGATGACGAGGGTCCACACAGTGCGCTTCGTAGTTTTCGGTGTCCAGGTGTAATAGTACTTTGAATTCGATGTCTAGGTGTCCCAGGTTGCCGATGACGAGGTCCACATAGTGCGCTCCGTAGTTTTCGGTTACGTGTATTAAACCCTTGAATTCGATGTCCACGTGTCCCAGGTGCCGATGACGAGGTCCACACAGTGCGCTTCATAGTTTTCGGTGTCCAGGTGTAATAATACGTTGAATTCGATGTCCACGTGTCCCAGGTTGCCGATGACGAGGTCCACACAGTGCGATTCGTAGTTTTCGGTGTCCAGGTGTTAATATATGTTGAATGCGATGTCTACGTGTCCCAGGTTGCCGATGACGAGGTCCACATAGTGGCTCTCGCGTAGTTTTCGGTGTCTACGTGTATTAATACCTTGAATTCGATGTCCACGTGTCCCAGTTGCCGATGACGAGGTCCACACAGTGCGCTTCGTAGTTTTCGGTGTCCAGGTGTAATAATACGTTGAATGCGATGTCTACGTGTCCCAGGTTGCCGATGACGAGGTCCACACAGTGCGCTCCATAGTTTTTGGTGTCTACGTGTATTAATATCTTGAATTCGATGTCCACGAGTCCCAGGTTGCCGATGACGGGATCCAGATTAATGCGCTTCATAGTTTTCGGTGTCCAGGTGTAATCGTACGTTGAATTCGATGTCTAGGTATCCCAGGTTGCCGATGACAAGGTTCCACATAGTGCGCTCCGTAGTTTTCGGGTGTCCACGTGTCCCAGGTTGCCGATGACGAGGTCCAGATATCGCGCTCCGTATTTTTCGGTGTCTAGGTGTAATAATACCTCGAATTTGATGTTCACGTGTCCCAGGTTGCCGATGACGAGATCCAGATAGTGCGCTTCATAGTTTTCGGTGTCCAGGTGTAATTGTACGTTGAATTCGATGTCTAGGTGTCCCAGGTTGCCGATGACGAGGTCCACATAGTGCGCTCCGTAGTTTTTGGTGTCTACGTGTATTAATACCTTGAAATTGATGTCTAGGTGTCCCAGGTTGCTGATGACGAGGTCCACATAATGCGCTTCATAGTTTTTGGTGTCTAGGTGTATTAATAACTTTAAATCTGAATGGGTGCGTTCAGCCGATACTCCGCTAGCCTAGCAATCGTGAGCAGTTGCTCGTTTGTGCTCGTTTCTTCTCTTTTTAATCCAGTAAGTCAAAAAAGAGGAAACGAGCGAAAACGAGCGACTGCTCACGATTGCTAGGCTAGCAAAGTATCGGCTGAACGCACCCAATGTAGGACACGTAGATATCGAATTCGAGGTATTAATACATGTAGACACCGAAAACTACGAAGCGCACTATGTGGACCTCGTCATCGGCAACTTGGAACACGTGGCCATCAAATTCAAGGTATTAATACACCTGGACACCGAAAACTATAGAGCGCGCTATGTGGACCTCGTCATCGGCAACCTGGGACACCTAAACATTGAATTCAAGCTTGATTCATAAAAATCGACTTAAAATTTCCTTAGCGGCAGAATTAAAATTATGTCATGACATAATAAAAATCGCTGAATTAAAATTATGTCTAGACATAATAAAAATTGGACAAAAATTATGTTTAGACATAATAAAAATTGGATGAATTAAATTATGTCTGACGTAAAAATAATTTTTGGAAAAAGTTGGTAAGAAATAATTTATACAAGCAACGTAATATACATGCATATTATACATAAAAGCAATGTCCGGCAATGTGTATATATATATATTTACAACTTCAGACACATTTCTTTATAAGGTGTAATTTTTTTTGTTAAGATTAAGATGCGTAACACTACAAAAAGGCGTGATATCCGTACAAAATTACCATTTTCAAAAAAAAGGTAAAAAAATGCGCCAAGTACACGCATAGTAGTACATATGTATTATGTTGTTACCTCGAAAAAAACAAGTGGTAGTATTATACCTCGAAATAAACACCTTGTACATACTGTTTATACAATGCGTAATACTACAAAAAGGCGTGATATCTGTACAAAATTACCTTTTTTAAAAAAAAGGTAAAGAA